>JZKD02S1693710.1:71119-102381 GCA_000966675.3 Picea glauca | reverse complement strand
ATAACCCTAGAAGCCTTGTCGGCTCAAGAAGATAATTTATATTAGGCTATTAGCCTCCAAGAGAAGAAGTCGGCCATAATTAATAATAATATATTGAATAGACACATACCCAGAAGGAGAAGTCGGCCCCAACAAACTGGCAGAATTACTATAAATACAGGGCGCCAGTTCTCATTTGACAGTATCTTAGAATTGCAGTTTCCCAGTTGGTGCGCACTGCAGTTGCAGTCTGGTGCACAGGTTTGGAGGAGGGTTGCAGGTACAACTACAACAACAACTAGTTTCAGTATTGGCTTGGATATCTCTTGGCTAGGGTTTGGAACATCTGATTAGTCTTTTGTGATGCACTATCCTTGGGGATTGATGCACTACTCTTTGTTTGGCTATCTAGCCTAGGGTTTGCTTTCGAGGGAATTCTCAGGTCAAGGTTAAGGTGCTCGGAGGGAGGCTTCAGCCTGTGGTTGGGTGACGAGGGTATCGTCAATGGTAAAACGAGCACACCATCTTCTATATTCTAACAACATCTTCCTATGACAGAGGAAGTATGTGTGTGACAGTCTGAGGAGATTTCAGATGGAGGACAGTAGGCCCATGACCACTCCTATGATTACCAACTGGAAGAATCTTCATGCTTCTAAGTCACAGTTGGTGGATTCCATTTTGTATCGTCAGTTGATCGGGTCATTGATGTATTTGGTCAATACCAGGCCATATATTTGTTTTGTTGTCAACACTCTTAGTCAGTTCATGGTGGATCATAGGTGAGTGCATTGGGTGGCAACAAAACATGTGATTAGGTATCTTTGTGGTACGATAGACTATGGTCTGGAATATCAGAGAGGATATGGAGTTCGTCCGATTGGCTATATAGACTCAGATTGGGCAGGATGTGTTAGTGACAGGAAGAGTACTTCAAGGTGTTGTTTCGGATTGGGCTCAACAGTTGTGTCTTGGATCAGTCGGAAGAAAAAGTCAGTGGCTTTGAGTTCTACAAAGGCTAAGTATATGGCAGCCAGTCAGGCCAGTTGTGAGGCCCTTTGGATTTGCAATTTGCTGGTGGGATTGTTCGGTGTGAAGTTGAGGCCTACCGTGATTTACTGTGATATTCAGAGTTGCATTAAACTCTCGGAGAATCCAATTTTTCATGATAGGTCTAAGTATATTGAGATTCGTTATAAATTCATCTGTGACTATGTTCAGAGAGGAGTTGTGGAGCTATAGGACATATCTACTGAGGAGTAGGTTGCAGACATACACACCAAAGCATTGGGCAGAGACAAGTTTGTATTTTTCAGGGACAAGCTTGGAGTGGTAAGTAACACTTTCCTCAGCAAGAGGGAGTGTTAAAATTTTAATTAAAAAGTACCTAGGCAAGTGTTTCTCATCACCTAGGCTCCTAAGGGGTGAGAAAGTTCCTAATGTGGACCCTAGTCATTTAATTTGTGAGATGCAAATTAAAAGGTGATTTTTTTTTAGACTTAGGGAAAGTGGGTGGATAAAGTGATTTTATTTCCACCATTGATCTCATCTAATCTCCACCATTGGATGAAGAGACTCTTCACCTTCCCTCATGAGGTCGATTAGGGTAAGGAGGGAACACCATTGATTTGGTTGTTGAGACATTTGAGAGAGAGCAAGAGAGATAATTTTCGAGCTTGAGAAGAGACCATTTTTGTAGAGCTAGGGCACGCATTCCAAGGCTGCAAACTAGCACATAAATCAAGGTAGGAGGGACAACATACACAACAGGTCGTACAACCATATAGTTGTCATAGAAATCGAGGGAAAGTACAGTTCAATAGAGGAGCTGTACTGTACGGATTTTCGGGTTTCGTATATCAAGAAACATGCATGGAAATCGAGGCAGAGAAGTACAGTCCGTACGACTGTTATTCAGGCACAGAAATTGAGGAAAAGGTTCTGTGGTGTTTTTTGGAAGTTTTGGCATGTTTCCCAAGGCGGTCATACACCATTTAATGAACTGCTTTTGGTTGTGACTATTGGCATGAATTTCAAGGCAATCATAGAGCCATTTGGAGGCACGGAAATCAAGGAGTAGACCCATAATTTATTACAGAAAATTCTGGAAAGAGTTTTGAGGAGTTTGGCTCATTTTCCTGTGTGAAGACTTGTCACAGTTATCGAGATAAGTTTTTCATTTAAATTTCTAAAGTTGAATATGCTATAACAAAATTTCTCTGAAGCTCCTAAATAATAAAAATATCCATCTCTCACTAGTTTTCCCCTTGTGGGTTTTTCCAGGGTCAATGTTAGACCGAAAACCGCTGTGTTAATATTTGTTGAGTTTATGTGCCGCTGATATTTTATTTCTGCATTATAAACGATGCTCAAAATCCTCATGTTTCAGTTCTGAAAATTATTTTTTGTTGTGTTTAATTGGTTGATATAAAATCTGGGTTTGGGCATTAACATAGGCCGAAAAATCAACGATATTGAAACTAGATTGGGGTCTGAAATTTTACAAATTCATGATCATTACTGTGGTTGTTTTCCTTGCAATCATTAATTTTCTCTATAATTTATTTGTCAAATTAACTACATAACATTTGGAGTTTGAAATAAACATGTTGACATGTAATAGGTGTAGACGAAAGTGCAATACTCAACAAGTTCATTATGTACCACATGGGCTTTATGAACAAATGGATTGATTTGTATGATAAAAAGAGAGAAAAAATGTTAGAAGCAAGGAGACAGTTTAAGATATCCAACCCAAGGAACACTCCACTTCCCAGTGATCTGCTTAGGGAATGGGACAAAGATTGCACTCTAGAATGGGTTACTGAACAAATTCAAAATAAAATAGAAGATGCATGTATAGATTCAAACATAAAAGAAGATGAAATCAACATGTGTAGAGGTTATGAAAGAAAGGTATAGTTGGAATTTTACAAAATGTTGTTTCCTTACAGTTTTGACACTATTAAATATTTTAATATCCATCATTATATTTGTTTTCAATGAAATAAATGGTCTTTCACGGGTGAGGAAATATCCTGCAATGTGGGCATATGGACGACATTATCATGTAGAAAGTGTAGATGTAAAGAGACAATCCTTTGATTGTGGCATCATGGTTGATTTCAAGCAATCCAGTCGAGCAAGCTCAAAAGATAAGAATATTATTGAAGGGGATCTACAATAAGTTGGAAAAAGAAATTATTGAGTTGGATTACTTCTCTTTTAAATGTTGTATTTGTAACTATAGATGGTATGAAGCATTTGAGAGGACATGAAGACATGATACCCATAGTGGATTGTTTTCTATAGATTCCTCGAGGTTCTTACTAGAGGATAAGGAGCCTTATGTTCTACCAATTCATTGTGAGCAGGTATTTCTTTAACTCAAATAAGAAGCAATAGTGATCATTAATCTATTGATTTATAGTTTATTGCGATAATATATGTGTTTATTAATAAATAAAAGTGTTATAAGATATGTCTAATATATGTATGTAGTTCATGTGTAGGTATTTTTCTATGAAGATATTTTGGACCCGAAATGGATATTTGTCATACATTATGATCCAAGATTAAGGCATGTATTTGACAATGCATTAGTGGACATTGAGAAAAACAATGATGTCCAACAGAATGAGAGAGAGGGATTAGAGAACATTGAAGAAATTAACAACCATGATGATGTTGAAGATGGTTATGTTCAGGCACAAGAAGACAACAATCCAGAGTTAGGCGATGTTATGGAAGACAACAATATGGATGGTATAGAAAACGATGATCCAAATACATCTGGTAACAATATAGATGGTCTACAGTCAAATTTCAATGATGATGAAGATGATGTAGATCAAGAAGAGGATGATGATAATATTAAATACTTGAAAGAACATATGAACATTGACAATGATAAACTAGATGACATTGTTGAAGACAATAATGATAATGACCAAGACATCTAAATTTTCARAATTATTTGTAATCCAATTTTTAAAATGTTGATTCTTATGGTCCAAACTTTCATGAAATGCTTCAGTATTATTTCCAACGATACAAATTACCTTTTKCAATATCCTTAAAGTGTTCAATCTTTTCTATGAATTGTTGGCTAAAAARATTAGGATTATTTATATAAGAGTTAGCATGGTTWGTGGCCATTTGTTGGTAATTGTTAAAAAATATAATTAAATATATTATATATGTAAATCACTGTAAATCCAAATGATTAGGCTAATTAATGTATCCAAAGTTTATTCATTAATTTATATTTTAAAACAAAATGAAATATTTCACTAAGCATAAACCTAAGACCTTAATCGTTATACCATCTATCCCCTAGCCCCTTGAAACATGGATGATCTTGAAGATTATATGGGAACATCAGACATCCTTGAGTCTTGAAACCCTCCCATACCATCAAGTGACATGTGCCTAGTATAACCATGTCAAATTTCGATGCATACATGCACAGTTTGGAGAAATTTCAACGTTAGCCTCATTCATTGGTAACCATATAGGGTCGATGGATGTCATTAATCCCTTCACCCGATATAATCCCTAACCCATTAAAAATTAAACCTTGCATGTTGGACCCTATAAAATTATTTTGGGTTGTCTTAACTTAATAGAATCATGGTTTAATCATCTCGAAGAATGCCACAAGAAAAAGACAAATACATGGAAATTGGCATCTTCATTAGGTTTCGTTGTAAAGATGGGTATGTCGGGTTTGATCTTTGTTGGCATGGATGGCGAAATTGGGTCATGATTAATATGATGATGATGATGATGGAAATGACAACCATGATGATGGAAACGATGAAGAGAATGATGTCTCTAAGTCTTAAAAACCTCCCATACTGTCAAGGCATATGCCTAGTGTAAACATGTAAAATTTCAATGCATACAGTCACATTTTGAAGAAAATTCAACATTGGCCCCATTCACGGTGCACTGTGCGGGGTCGATGGATGACATTAGTGACGAGCATGTTGGAACTTCCAAGATATTTAAAGAGAATTTTGACAAAGATTCTATAGAAGGGAATGATGAATGATGACAATGAGATCGATGTGCATGATGAACATTGATGAAAACATGGACAATATTGAATATTATGTGGGGAAATTAGAAATAATTGAGTCTTGAAACCCTCCCATACTACCAAGGCATGTTTCTACTCTAACCATGTCAAATTTCGACGCATATAAGCACATATTGAAGAAATTTCAACGTTCGCCCCATTCACTGCTCACTATGCAGGGTCGATGCATGACATTTGTGGTGGGTGAGTTGGAAGTTCCATGACATTTGAAGAGATTTACAACAAAGATTCTACAAATGGAAACGACGAATGATGACAATGAGACGTCCATTATGAACATTGATGCAAACATGGACGATATCAAAGATTATGTGGGGACATCAGACATCCTTGAGTCTTGAAATCCTTCCATACCGTCAAGGCATGTGTCTAGTCTAACCATGTCAAATTTCGACGCATACATGCACATATTGAAGAAATTTCAAAGTTGGCCCCATTCACTGCTCACTTTGTGGGGTCGGTGCATGACATTTGTGATGGGTGAATTGGAAGTTCCATGACATTTCAAGATAGTTCCAACAAAGATTCTACATATGGCAACAACGAATGATGACAATGAGGCATCCATTATGAAATTTGATGCAATCATGGACGATCTCAAATATTATGTGGGGACATTAAACATCCTTGAGTCTTGAAACCCTCCCATACTGTCAAGGCATGTGTCTAGTCTAACCATGTCAAATTTCGACGCATACAGACACAATTTGAGGAAATTTCAAGGTTGGCCCCATTCACTACTCACTGTGCGAGGTCAATGCAAGATGATATTTGTGATGAGTGTATTGGAAGTGCCATGAAATTTCAAGAGAATTCCGACAAAGATTCTATAGATGGCAATGACGAATGATGACAATGAGACATTCATTATATTGAACGTTGATGCAAACATGGACGATCTCAAATATTATGCAGGGACATCAAACAACGTTAAGTCTTGAAACCCTCCCATACCATCAAGGCAACTGTCTTGTCTAACCATGTCAAATTTCGAAGCATACATGCACATATTGAAAAAATTTCAACGTTGGCCCCATTCACTACTCACTGTGTGAGGTCGGCGGAAGAAATTTGTGATGGGTGTATTTGAAGTTCCATGTCAAATTTAAAGATACTTTCTACAACTATTCTATATAAGGAAATGACGAATGATAAAAATGAGATGTGCATGATGAATGTTGATGCAAATGTTGATGATCTCAAAGATTATGCGGGGACATCATACATCCATGAGTCTTGAAACCCTCCCATAACGTCAACGCATGTTTCTAGTCTAACCATGTCAAATTTCGATGCATACAAGCACATATTGAAGAAATTTCAATGTTGGCCCCATTCACTGCTCACTATGCGGGGTCAGTGCATGATATTTGTGGTGGGTGAATTGGAAGTTCCATGACATTTCAAGAGAGTTCTAACAAAGATTCTACAGATGGCAACGATGAATGATGACAATGAGACATCCATTATGAACGTCTATGCAAACATGGGCGATCTCAAATATTATGTGGGGACATTAGACATCCTTGAGTCTTGAAACCCTCCAATACCATCAAGGCATTTGTCTAGTCTAACCATGTAAAATTTCAACACATAAAGGCACAATTTGAAGAAATTTCAAAGTTGGCCCCATTCATTGCTTACTGTGCGAGGTCGATGCAAGAAGACATTGGTGATGGGTGTATTGGAAGTGCCATGACATTTCAAGAGAGTTCCGGAAAAGATTCTATAGATGGCAATGATGAATGATGACAATAATACATACATTATATTGAATGTTTATGCAAACATGAACGATCTCAAATATTATGCGGGGACATCAAACATCCTTAAGTCTTGAAACCCTCCCATACCATTAAGGCAACTACCTAGTCTAACCATATCAAATTTCGATGCATACGGGCATAGATTGAAAAAATTTCAATGTTGGCCTCACTCACTACTCACTGTGCGGGTTCGGTGGAAGAAATTTGTGATGGGTGTATTGAAAGTTCCATGTCAAATTTAAAGATAGATCCTGTTATATCCCAAGTTGTAAGTTGGGAAAAGCTTGACCCAACCACGGAAAAGTGATACAACTTGGGAATCCTACACCCAATGTCACCTCAATGTAGGTCATGCGCTTCAAGGGAGACTAGGTCACTCTAGGGAGGCGATATTGGTGACCCTAGGGAGATTGAGACAAAGATGGAGGGAAATGGAAGTAAATCCCCTAGAGGTCAATTCTAAGCGGAATTAAAGGTAGGGAGAGATGCCATGCAAGTCAAGTAATGGTTTCCCCACAGGTATAGTACTTCTCTGGATGATTGTACCTGCCCGAGACACAAGAGAACACACTTTGCAATGATAGATGTTAGTTGGATCAGCAAGTTAATCTATTGTCCGTATTTTGCAGCAGTAGATATAAGCTTATATTATCAAATAAAACATCTAAAATCATAATATAAATATCTAGATTAGTTAAGTAAATCTACATTAAATTTAACAATGAACATAGGTTGAAACGAGGCACTTAAGAAGCTAGATAAGATGGTTGTTGTAACATGTGTTTTCTGCAGAAAATTGCAGCCTTATGGCTGTAGCATTCAGTGGCAAACAACAGAAAAACAAACCATGAAAAGTTGCCAAGAACTAGCTCAAAAGATGTGCCCTAGTTAGTAGAATAAATGAGAAAAGTTAGAGAGCTAGTCTAGGGTTAGTTTAGGAGTTATGAGAGTGTTAGTAGCTATGTTTATCCAACCCTAATGGATGTAGGTTAAATTTTATAACATAAATTAGAGTGTTGGGAGAGAGGGGATGCTCTAGTGGGGGGAGACTCCTCTTGATGAGACAAATCAACTTCAACCAAGAGAACCTTCAAAAGGTAAAAAAATATGTTTCCCAAAGCAATGAGTTTATATCTCCAATGCAGTAAAGAGTATCACTAGTGCCTTTAACATTGGGTTAATGGAGTCAAAAGAGCTTAGAGAAGCTACCTCCTTGGGGGTGTAATCACTTTTACTTCCCAAGGCAAGTTTCTCTAGGATAGGGTTTAGGCTAAGAGGGTGTATTCCCTTATACTTCTCTTAGAAAACCCTTGTCTAAGCAATAAGATGAAGCATAAAGTGATGAAGACTAAGGTGGGGGTGTATTCCCTTATAGTTCCCACCTAGTTCTTAGCACAATAACCTTGACTTGAAACAAATGATAGCAAGAGATTAAAAACCATACCAATTCAAGGAAAAATGTCAAGATAATCCACCACAATAGCAATAGAATAGCCTTCCAAGGCTAGCACATCACTTCTTCCATCAACCATTCATAAGTATAGCCATACACAAGTGAACAAGAGCTAAAAGAGCCAAGAGGACCGAAAATTTCAAACCAAGTCTCTCACAAGAGGGAGAGGATTGAAAATGAGATCTTATGATCTTTGTTTATACAAAATTTAGCTAAAATAGTTTGTCCACAAAATAAGGAGTAAATACAAGATTAGGGTTCAACAACCCTGATATTGCCCCCTTAACAAAGTAATCTAAAAGGATGTCAGTGTCCATGTTAAGGACTTTTTTGTCTTGGCCTTAGGAGTCTAGAGACCAAGAGGGAATCTGCTTGTCCACAGGAGGATTCACTTGTAACAGTACTGTGCATCCTTCTTTTTATTTTTCCATGGGAGAAACATCTCTATTGCATCTTCCTGCATGAAGGGTAACTTGGATGGATCATACTCAAAAACATGTGGAGGTATATTTTGGTAGTGTTCACTGACATAGTTGGGCCCCCTCAGATTCATCACATGTGTGTCTTTCTTTTCCCTGTTATGCAGGATCTCATACGTGCCATCGCCCATGGGAATATATGCATGTGTAAGGTCCATGCTAAGAACACCTCCAAGGGTTGAGGATCAGGTCCTTGATAAGAGAACTCCCTAGGAATCAGGGACATTGATCACCAATATGTCCATGAGGACTCTGATATGTGGAAAATCTATCAGAAAAACCTCAACGTCTTCACATATTCCCAAGACATTAACTCTTCTTGAATCAATACCACAAACATTTCCATAAGGTTGGGTTGTCTTCAAACCAATTTGTTTCATCACCTTCAAGGATATGACATTTGTCAAGGCCCCTGAATCAAGCATGCAATTGTTCAAGTAGAGGCCATTTGTGCCTATTGACAGATAGAAAGTGTTGAAATATTGTAACTGGAAAGAGTATTCTATTTTATTATTGATGTATTATTCATTAGATCAATCCCCTTTTATGGATTGATCATGTCGGGCATTGTAAATGACCAAATCCCCTTTTGTGGATTGGTCAAACCCTAATTGTAACATGCTAAATGAGAAGTTGGCCCCCATAATATATTCAAGTGGTTATAACCAYCCAAAATGAGAAGTCGACCCCACTAGTGAAAAGACACCTCAGTTCAACACCTACCAGATTGTATAAATAAGAGAGGTCAACGCCTCATTTGTTCAYTCACTCACTTGTTCATCAGAGCGCAAGTTTGGAACTGTAGTTGGAGAAGAAGAGAGAGARAGAGACTACTTGGTAGAGGACTTTCTATATTGTTTGGTTTATTCTCTTGGCATTGTATTGGCTATCTATATTAAGGAAGTTTTTGTTGGGTTTTCTCCCCCATGAGGGTTTCCCATGATAAATGATGTGTYTCTTGTGATTGTGTATTTCTCAGTGATCCTATCTATRCTATGGTWATCTAGAAAATTGAAAAGAAACCTAATAATAGCTTAAACCTTAACATGGTTTCAGAGCTAAGCTAAAGAGAGCATCTTTCACAAGAAGAAGAAAAACGTCATTGTTGTCGTACATGAAAATTAGGGATTTTTATTGAAGAAGATTTTTAGCCTCAATACCATCTAGAAAAGTGCACCCTAACCCAAGGAATTCTTTGGCACCTTCAACACACCTTTTCAGTGGGTAGATCTCTGGGAAAGTGAAACCCTAGTTTTCACCGATACCAGAAGTACCAGAAGTACCAAAAAACCAAAAGAACCAGTCCAAAAATCCGTTGGTCAAGTTTGAGGGGGTAAAATTTGGATTTTCAGAAATCTAACTGCACCAGCTTACTCACCTCAGCTCAGTGCATCTATCCCCTGGATCAAAATTTCAGAATTTGAAGTTTGAAAAATTAGGGTTTCCTCATAAAACCCTAAGTTGTAGTTGCAGTTGCAGCCTCATAATAAGTTGCAGTATCAATTGCAGTTGCAGTATTAGTTGAAGTATCAGTTGTAGTACCAATTGCAGTCACCCTCGAAGTTTTTAAGAGTTGGTAATTATTACCCCTGCTACCAGATGGTGTCACTACCTGCAAATGCTATCTGAGGTATGTACCCACATATGTTTAGATTGTTAATATTTAAAGGGTATTTGCAAGAGAAGGGATCTCTTAACATAGATCCAGAAGGATCTCAAGATCCAACACATTCAGAGGAATAATGCAACCCATGTTTGATTATTCTGATATGCATCTATTTTTTATGACATTATTTTGATCTAGATTTCATGTTGAAGCTATGACCATCATACTAACCTTTGGTCAAAATTAAAGTCAAGGTATTAGATGGATTAAAGTTGAGATCATAGAGTTTATTCTCTAACCCAACCTTCTCTCAAGATAACATATTGTCCTAGTACAAGAATACAAGTTGAAGAAAGCACTCGTTATCTTGAGTGAAGGAGACTTGGAAGAAAAGCAACACTCTCATTCTTGAGGACAAGGCTCTAGGTTCCAGGTTTGATTAATTAAGTTTATAAGATTCAAATTTTCACATGACAAGTTGTTGACTACCCCTTTACAAGTAAACACTATAGTTGAGATAACAGTCCTCGAAAGGTATTATACTTGGCAGCATGTGAGCATATTGAGATAAATGCATAATGTAATCATTTTCCAGATACAACTAACATCTCCTCTAGGAGAAACTTCTTATGTTAGTTCCAGGTTGCCATGGAGGACTGTTTGATCACAACACTATAAGAGTGTTGACCTCATTTTGTATTATATTTCTTACTTTTGATCTTTGCTTCAGACAGGCCACAAGTGATAGCTTTAAAGGAGCTTCTGTGATGATTATTCGTGCTATTTCTTTATCTACTATTATCAAAAAGAGTATTATTCTTGCTTGTTGTTTTGTTGACCTAGTTTCAGGTCACAAGTGATAACCCTGAGAAAGCTATAGTGAAGGTTGCATAAGCCAACATATTATATGAGACATGAAGCAGACGATGTACATGACCATATACACTCATGTACCAAAGAAGATGAAGAAGAAGCTATCTTTTGAGATTCAGAGTATCTCATGTGAAGATTGATTGAAAGGAGTAGAAGGCTCCAAAGATGACCGAACATTAGAACAAGAACTCATAGCAGAATTGTTCAAAAGTTAATGAAGCCACCTTGACGGGAAGCAGAACTTGACTCTCTCTTTCATATTTAGACTTGGTATTCAACACCAAGTATACCCTGTAAGAGAGGATAAAGTCCTTGTAGACTCAAAAGAAATCGAGAGTAAGCCTGATCTCATAAAGGATCAGATGAAGAGACAACTTCCAGAACTGGGAGACAGATGTTGTGAGAAGACTAAATCGTAGCTTCATAAACTTCTAGGAGATATGAAATCTTCTGGGAAGATTCTCTTGGTTCAACAACAGAGAAGGAAGCCAGTCATAAAGACTAGGATATGGATTCTTCAGTTAGACTAGAAGAGAAGTTAGTATTGACTTCCAAGATTGATCTATACAGATCAAGCATGCTGCAGAAGTACAAAGCTTGATGTGTGTCTAAAGGATTCTCCTAGAAAGAGGGAGAATAATATGATGAGACACTTACTCTAGTACTTATGAAGACAACCAGAACAACCATGATTCATATATAGTATGAGATGCAGGGGGAGAAATCCCCATATTTAAAATTGAGTGGCAGTTGGTGCATTGCATTAGTTAGGTCATGGAGACATGACTACAATGAAATATAAGAGTTACCTCCATGAAATAAGAAGATCTACCTTCAATATCAAGTTATTGAGCCACTCTCTGTTTCAAATGAAGTTGTTGCTGTGATAGAATAAGAGGAGTTACTCACAAATTTCAACAGTCATAGTGAGAATGAAGCAACCATTCTCAGCTTCAGAGCAGTTGCAGGTGTAGAGTCCCAGATTCCAGAACAGTGGCAGAGAGATTAGAGGACATACTCCTAGACAATGAGACAAACAGTGCTTTGCAGAAAGGACATAGAGCTAGCACATGATTGTGTAGATTGAGTTGCAGCTGAGCAAGTGTACCAAATTGGTACAATGTAACATGAAAATTTGGTTTGAAGATTTAAGATAGAGGTCTATAGGTTGAAGGAAGCTCTGTACGTATTGAAGCAAGCTCCTAGAGCTTGAATTACAGTTTCCTGAAGAGCTTGGGAGTTGCCAAAGAGTAAAGTTGATTCTAACCTTTATCTCAAGGTTATGAATGATGAGCCAATGATGTTACTACTATATGTAGGTGATGTATTCTTGACAAGATGAAGAAAATATCATCTTAGATTGCAAAGGAAGCTCTCTACAAAGTTTGACTAAAGATATAAATGCATTATCTCTTAGGTCTTGAACTTTGGCAGAGCACAGAGAAGATCTTCCTTAACCAAGGGAAGTATGCAGTTAAAATGAAGAGGCTTGACATGTTGAAATGTAAATCCATGAACACACCCATGGAAACGAAGTTGAAGCTCCTAGTAGATACCTTGTCATAATTGGTTGATGCTACTCTGTACAAACAGATTATTGGTTCAGTGATGTATTTGACGAATACCAGGCTAGATATATGTTTTTCCTTGAGTTAGTATCTGGTAGAACCCAGATGTGTTCACATTGTTGCTGCAAAACATATGATGAGATACATTAAGGGCATGTTGGATTTTGGTCTCTATTATACTAGAGATCATGACTTCAGACTGAATGGTTACATCGATTCAGATTGAGATGGAAGTGTTTTTGATAGAAAGAGCACTTCAAGATGTTGTTTCATTCTGAGGTCAACCATGACTTCATGGCATAGTAGGGAGGAATTCAACATTGCTATGAGCACGACAAAAGAGGAATACATTGTTGCATGTTCTGCCAATTGTGAATCCATATGGCTTCAGATGTTGTTGACAGATCTATTTGATTTGGAGATGGAAGCCACCATGATCCTATGTGATAACCAGAGTTGTATAAAGATGATGGAGAACCTTTCGTTCCATGATGAGTCGAAGCACATAGAGATCTGGTATCTCTTCATTCTCGATATGTTGTAGAGAGGAGCCATAAAACTCCAATATGTTAGCACGGATGAAAATGTTGCTAATGTGTTGACCAAGCCTCTATCTCCTGTAAAGTTTGAGCACTTTCAAGATAAGCTTGGTATAGTCCAAAAGGACCTCCCTCGAAAGGGGGAGTAGTGTTGATGTGCCAACTTAATTGTTGTGTCGATGTGCTAGCTTAATTGTTGTGTTGATGTGCCAGCTTAATTGTTGTGTTGATGTGCTAGCTTAATTGTTGTGATGATGTGCCAACTTAAGTGTTGTGATGCCAACTTCATGTTGATGATATGCCAAGCTTGTGTTGTGATGATGTGCTAGCCTTGTGCTGTGATGATGTGCCAACCTCGAGTTGTGATGATGTGCCATATTAAGTGTTGTGATGCCAACCTTCTGCTGATGATATGCCAGCCTTGTGTTGTGATGATGTGCCAACCTTGTGTTGTGATGATGTGCTAGCCTCGTGTTGTGATGATGATGACACTTCACCTTATTTCTAAATTTGATGATGATGATGCCACTTCAGCGCCTTGCTGAAGATGATTATTATGATGATGATGTTATTTCATCTTTCATGCCGAAGATGATGATGTTACTTTAGCCTCACACTGAAGATGATGATGGTGTTACCTTAGCCTCATGCTGATGAGGATGATGATGCCATTTTAGCTCCCTGATGTGAATGATGATATTGATGATGAGAAAATATTCTAATGATTTATAGATATGCAAGTCAATGTTCCAAGATGTTGTCGATGATGCTTCCCTCTCTCTCGCCTAATGCTGTTGTAGAATACCCTTCTTGTTAAGGGGGAGTGTTGAAATATTGTAACTGCAAAGAGTATTCTATTTTATTATTGATGTATTATTCATTAAATCAATCCCCTTTTGTGGATTGATCATGTCGGGCATTGTAAATGACCAAATCCCCTTTTGCGGATTGGTCAAACCCTAATTGTAACATGATAAATGAGAATTTGGCCCCCATAATATATTAAAGTGGTTATAACCACCCAGAATGAGAAGTCGGCCCCGCTAGTGAAAATACACCTCAGTTCAACACCTACTAGATTGTATAAATAAGAGAGGCCAACGCCTCATTTGTTCACTCACTCACTTTTTCATCAGAGCGCAAGTTTGGAGCTGCAATTGGAGAAGAAGAGAGAGAGAGAGACGCACTACCTGGGAGAGGACTTTCTGTATTGTTTGGTTTATTCTCTTGGCATTGTATTGGCTATCTATATTAAGGAAGTTTTTGTTGGGTTTTCTCCCCCATGAGGGTTTCCAAGGATAAATGATGTGTCTCTTGTGACTGTGTATTTCTCAGTGATCCTATCTATGCTATGGTTATCTAGAAAATTGAAAAGAAACCTAATAACAACTTAAACCTTAATAGAAAGGAGTGTTCTTATCCATTGGTCGATCAAGATACATAATATTTAACATGATGGGAGGATCCTCCTTCTCAGTTGGTACTTGTAAGATTTTGAAAATTTCCCTTTTCACATAAGGGATCTTACACATCTCTATCACTAGGACCGTCATATTGAATTTTCCAAACATGCTTGCAACATCTATACTCAATTGAATGCCATTTGCAGGAGTTGGCTTAGGAAGAAACTCACATACTGGTGGTGGAGGTGGTGGATCCACCTTCTCTAATGTTGGAAGAGGGGTATCAGGCTTTGACACAAGGGCTGAAGCATTTTTTCTTCTGTAGGTTAAAATTTCCCTCCTCTTTAGTTCCTTCTTCTGATCATCTGTCAATTTACTTAAGGCCCAGAGTCTCCCCTCTCTTTCCTCTATTCTTCTGGCTTCATTGATTTTTTCTTAAGTAACATGTTCATTGTTGAGATTGCAAATCATGAAGTTTATATCGTCAAGATAATCTTCGTTTTGTTGGGGGCACTCGTCTTCCCTGTGGGGCTCTTGGCATGGGAGACACCAATCTTCTATATCAATTGTCCCAACATGTTTCAAAGTATTTGGGGCCTTTGCCTCTTATTGAGGCCTTGGTTTCCAACCGGTGGCATCTCTATGTTGACTGGAAAACTAAGGTCTGGGAGCAGATTGATTTCTTTCCATTGCAGTCATACGGTTTATAAGTTGATTTATCACTTGATCAAACCGAATATTCATTTGGTCTATCTTCTGAGTTAGGAGAGCAATCAGATTAGAAACACTATTGTTGGAAACCTTTATCCTTGATTCAGCCTTGTTGTGGGGATACTGAAAAGGTTCTATTTTTTAATCAAGGAGTTTCTCTTCAATGTCGATATTGAGTTCTTTAGCTTCTGCCAATGATGTGGGATTTTTATCTTTAAGAATGTATCAGAACTTCCCTTCAAAGAAATTCATGTAAAGGAGATGAATTGATGATGTTGTAGGATAGTAATATGTTGGAATTTGATTGTACAACCTGTTAAATCTTGAAACGAATTTCCTTACCGTTTCATTCTCCTTTTTCTTTATTTGATTGAACTGAGTCCCAAGTATCCCACCATATGCTTTTAAATAAGGCAGAAAAGGCATCATAGGTAGTGATCTGATTATTAGGGAGTCCCTTGAACCAATCAAGATCTTCCTCAGTCAATGATGAGGTGAATAGTCTCATGGCCACGTCTTCATGATCAATACGTACATTGTCCATATCTCGTCCCTTGACATAAATGTGGTCTTCGATAGTTACCAGTTTGTTTCCTAGGAACTTTGGCAACCACTTTTTGACATTTGTTGGCATTTGGTTAGGGTAACCTTTGATATTGGTCATGTTGAGGGGTTTGTAGAGGTCTCTTTCCCAAGGGAGAGGCATTGGAACAAGAGGAAGTGTATTATTGAAAAGGGTTTTAGCAATGAGAGACTTAAGAAGAAGCCTTCTTTGGTAAACCTTAGAAGGCCTGAACCTCCCAGGAAGAAAAGGTTTGGGGAAAGAAGGATTATGGGAAGGTGGAGTCGCCATATGGGTTTCAAAAAGAACTTATCAAGAAAGGTGGAAAAGGAATGTCCCTTGGGTGGATTCGCCAGACAAGCTAAGGGAAATGCTTTGGGATAGCTTGCAAAGCGTCGTTAGGTTACAAAGAAGATTCAAAATCTTTCCTGGAAACGACGGAAAAATGTTATAATGCAAGTTGTAGGTTGGTAAAAGCCTGACCCAACCAAGAAAAAAGTGCTACAACTTGGGAATCCTACACCCAATGTCACCTCGATGTAGGTCCCGCACTTCAAGGGTGACTAGGTCACTCTAGGGAGGCGATCTCGGTGACCCTAGGAGGATTGAGATAGAGATGGAGGGAAGTGGAAGTAAATCCCCTAGAGGTCAATTCTAAGTGGTGTTGTTCCTGAGATTAAACTTAAGGCTCAAAGCATAATGTCAGGCATCAGGAATTAAGGAATTATTTGTTTTAAGATTCCTTTTTCTTTTCGTTAGTTATGTAATAATTTAAATCCTCAAATAAAATTAATAGTTGAACAGAACAAAGGTTGTGTTTCGTCATCTAAGTCAATTAATCAAATTAAGTGGTGATGAAGAAAGTTACAAAACTATTAAACAAGCTAAGGCATCAATGACAGAAGAATCTTACCTTGTTTATAGTAGAAGAAAGAGTGAAATGCATCGCTGAAAGGATATATGATATAGTGATCCAAGTAGCTTGCAGGTCTTGTATTTGCTAATAGTAAATACAAAGGAAAAACTATTGTCTTATCAGATAACCAAATGAAATATAATCATAGTAGATGTTGCACTAAATTGCAGTCATTCACTTATCGAGGAGTAACATAAAGAAAACTGGAAATATGGAACACCAGAAGGGCACATAACTCAGACTGCACAAAATTTGGAATCCCTGTCTGCACTTGTATTAATACTCACAAAGGATGAGTTTTCTTAGTTACAATACAAAAATAAGCAACCTTTGTTCATTCTTATAAATTAATATTTATACAAAAGGTTCTCAACCCTAAACGGTTGGAATTATCCTTATTTCTAAAATAGTAAAGATTACAAGAAGTGAAATCTGAAGCGCTTCACTTGCATCTCTTTTGTCTTTTCGTCATGATGGCAGAGGTGTTTTTCTTTCTCGTTGTCCAGCTCAGAAATAGATAATATTTAATCACGATCTATACAGATGATGTGTACAGACTACCTCATTGGTTCTCGGAGGTGTTTCCCTTTCCTCGTTTGATACATTCAACACATTTGCTCACAAATTGTGCTGCCAACCTGGAGGGTTCTGTTAAGTCATTTTCTTCAAAAACATATAATTTCTTTTTTAATTTAGGCAATCTGTCTTCCATTCTTTTGTCCTCAGAAATTATGGACTGTAGCTGCACATTAGGCTTCACCATCCATCTATCTATCTGAGTAATATCAATATGTTTTAATAACAAGATTTCACCATGAGCTTCTTCCATGCTTGTCTTGATATTAAGTTGATGCTTGGCTATATCAACTTGTCCCAGTATTTCAGAGCTATCATCTTTTCCGAGGCCTAATGACTCTTTGTTGAGTAATTGAAAAGCTTCTTCACAAGCCTCTTTGATTTCTTTAGCCATATTTTTACCTTCGACTATATTGGATTCCTAGGTCTTGAGTATTATATCGCCTCTGGTTTGTTCTGAAACAGACAACCTGGAAACCACGGGCACTCCTTCTCTAGCCGATGACACAACTGCTTCCTGGAAAGTGACCCAAGCAACAATAACTTCTCGCTCTCTTAAACAAATGTTATCTAAGGATTGATTTATCACCTGAAAATGATTTTGGATAGCTTCCACCTTGTTGAAAAGGATCCGCTGCATTGATTCCAGTTCCTTATGTACCTCTAGAGCTTGGGATTGGAAAGTTTATATATCCACTACCACTTTTTCGGTTAAGCTTACCTTCGCTTGCAGCTGTCTGACTAATTCATTACTTGTCTGTGACTTTTTCTGCATCTCGTCAAGACTAGATTTGAGCTGCTGGACTTCCTTGTCGATCTCACTCCTGACATTCTACTCCACCATCTTCATTTGATTTTACAATTTTTCTATCAACATATCCTTCTTCTTCAACTTCTCCTTCAGGCTGCTCATTGAAACGGGTTTGTTGTCGCAAAAGATCCCAATGAGCCTATGACCTCTGTAGCGAAGTCTTCATCTTCTAGGGCTTGCCCCTCTAATAACACCCGATGTATTTTAACAACTGCACCCTCCTTCTGATGTGTATCTCTCTTTACCACAACCTTTCTCTTCTTACTGAAGAAGAATTCCAAAGGAGGCATCTCTGCTGCTGAAATAGGTGTAAGGTCTCCTATGAATACAACTTCGGCCATCAGGTTCCCTCTACTGAACTGTAGAGGTGTGACAGGTTTGATAGGACTACCTATCTCAGTGGATGTCTACTTCTTGACTGTGTCAGTTGCTGGTGTACCCAATGTGGACTGTGGCTTTTCTTTTGCCTTCTCTATCAAGGTCTCAGTTTCCTCCAAATTTTATTGGGCATCTTGTCCACTAGAGCTCCATGTTTCTAACCCTTGGGTTTCTGTTTGCTGCATGGCTGGAGGTGTCGGGATTTCCCCTTGCAATACTTTAGGGAGGCCATTTCTTCGATGTTTATGGAAATTATAAAACTCGACCCTTTTATCTGGTGTCAGCGCTTGAATTCGATCCAAAACCTCTTGATAGGACCTCACTCCTCAAAATATTTCATCCCAAGGAGAATCCTCATGTTCATATCTTTTCAGATTGCAGTTGGCCATGTGGTTACCTATGATCTTCTGTGGATCGTGCTTCTTAAATTCAATATCGACCAACTTGATTTCTTCCAGGGCCGCGACTTCTACTTTCGAATGGCCGAAGTCCAGCAAAGAAAATGTACCAATTTGCATGGGAAAAATGGGCCATACCTTCTTTTGTACTGCTTTGAGCTCCTTGCTAATTCCCCCATGCACAGTCTGATGTGATACTTCGCGACACACTGAGCGATTTGGTAAAAATAGAGGCAGATCATGTGGAGGAACCGAACAACAAAAAACCCTAATGTAGGAGAAATGCTCCTCGATGTACTAGTCTGCTATCTTGCCCAGATTGGTCACAATTTATTCAGAAATTTTGGGAGGTGGGTAACCATATATAGCGGTGTGCATTGGCACCACCACCCAGTTGTAGATTTTTTAAATGAAATCTTTCGCCTTGTCTTCCAAAAGTTTCGAATGATAAATATGTATGGGTTCAACACTACTTGGGGTCCAGCTCCAGCCCATCAGCGAAAAAGGCGTCATAAGACATACAACGTCCATAATGTAAGCCGACATGAAAAATTGGGCTGGTTGCCCCTTTTCTCTTATTGACTGATATCTTGCAATCTCTTAAACCAAACTGTCTAACAATATCTTGGCCCAATCAAAAGAATATCCCTCTACTACTGAGTGCATAATAGGTACCCATGGTAAGGAGAAATGGGTTGTGTTTTCCTTCCCGTAGAGTCTACACATCATCATTGCTATGTACATTATGTGAGGTTCTAGTGCGACAATTGGGTATATACCATGGTAATCAGCTCTGAACTTCTCGGGGCGAGAGTACTAGTCTTTAATTAAATTAGGAAGGTTTTTTGTATTGGTCACATTCCTTCTTGTTAAAATCTGCTAGGAAACTGGCATTGTAAACGAAATTAGATACCAGAGACAATTTGTACATCACCTGTAGATGTTCCGGCTTAAAGACCCAACTATGACCTTTTTTGAATTGAAAATGGTTTTGGTAGGGATATCCACATTCTCTAACGCCCAACCGATCATATCATTTTAGGGCAAGAGCCTAGGCCTTTTCGCTATCTTATGTAGTTCTGATTGGGCAACAATTTTGTATTTTGGTAGCTAGGTCCTCCGTCTCATCATCACATGATTCGTCTGGGCAATTGACCAATTCATACTGCAGAATATTGAACACTTGCGTCCAATATTTAACGATGTCTATGCTTCTGGGTGAGGTGTCAGAAAGGATATCTATGTTCTATCTCAATCCTTCACCAGACGCTTTAGTTTCTTTTCGAGGAGCCATGATATCAGGTTTTAGAGCTATGTTATCTATTCAAAGGAAATACACAAAGTTTACTACCTTGAAAACTTACTGCTTAGTGAAAACACACAATGAAATCTGAAATTCAATATCCTTTTCCTTTAATTGCGTCGATTTGCCAATACTTCTACTGACGCAACATTTACTTTTCCTTAATGAATAAGATTTCGACGGTGGTCTAAGATCTCACTTGGAATGATTGCCGTAAATCAACTATTAATGTCATTAATTTTTGGGAAAAGCACAGACGAAATTTGAATTTATCCGAGCCATTAATTAGCGAAGGATTAATTACGTGATAATCATCGTTAATGCGTCAGTTAATCACACTTACCGTTAAGAAAATTTCGCAACTTCGGCTATCAGGATATCTTATGAAATTTCAAGGTATAATCCATGAAACGCGAAATCACGATGAGATTAATTAATCGTTAATCATTTTTAATTATTAATTAATATGGTTTAATGCTTTAAGACAATTTCATGACTTCGGCTATTGGGACTTTGATAGTCGTTGCATGCAGGATTCCCTAAATGCGAAATCGGGACATGATTAATTAACCATTAATTATTCTTAATCCTTAATTAGTCTAGTTTAAAACTTAAGACAATTTCACGATTTTGGCTATCGGGACTTTGTAATTGTTTTATGTTGAAATGCCTGCATTGCGAAACTCCGAAACCCAATTTCTCGAATGTAGTCTTTTAGTTATTTGACTCGTTAACGAGTAGGCAGCTCCATAATTATTAAGAGATTAGGATCGTTTGATTTAATGGGAGACTTCATCGACAGTGAGAATTAAGCGCGCGCTGTTTTTATTGAAACGAGAATGAAATCTATTAGTCTAAAGTTTTATAAATATATGTATGTGTTCCAACAAGTGGAATGAAAGGTAGGGAGAAATGCCTTGGAAGTCAAGTAATGGATAGCCCAGAGGTATAGTACTTCTCTGGATGATTGTACCTGCCCGAGACACAAGAGAACACACTTTGCAATGATAAATGTTATTTGGATCAACAAGTTAATCTTGTTGTCCCTATTTTGCACCAATAGATATCAGCTTATATTAGCAAATAAAACATCTAAAATCAACATATAAATATCTAGATTAGTTAAGTAAATTAACATTAAATTTAACAATGAACATAGGTTGCAACATGACACTTAAGAAGCTATATAAGATGGTTGTTATAACGTGTGTTTTCTGTAGAAAATTGCATCCTTATGGTTGTAGCATTCAGTGGAAAGCAACAACAAAATCAACCATGAAAAGTTGCCAAGAACTAGCTCAAAATATGCACCCTAGTTAGTAGAGTAAATGAGCAAACTTAGAGAGCTAGTCTAGGGTTAGTTTATGAGTTATGAGAGTGTTAATAGCTAGGGTTATGCAACACTAATGGTTGTAGATTAAATTTTATAAAAGAAATTAGAGTGTTTGGAGAGAGGGGACACCCTAGTGGAGGGAGACTCCTCTTGATGAGACAAATCAACTTCAACCAAGAGAACTTTCAAAAGGTAAAAAATTACGTTTCCCAAAGCAATGATTTTATATCTCCAATGCAAAAGAAAGTATGACTAGTGCCTTTACTATTGGGTTAATAGAGTCAAAGGAGCTTATAGAAGCTACCTCCTTAAGGGTGTAAGCCCTTTTACTTCCCAAGGCAAGTTTTTCTAGGCCAAGGTTTAGGCTATGATGGTGTATGCCCTTACAATTCTCTTAGCAAACCCTTGTCTAAGAAATAAGATGAAGCATAAAGTGATGAAGACTAATGTGGGGGTGTATGCCCTTATACTTCCCACCTAATTCCTAACACAATAACCTTGAATTGAAACAAATGATAGCAAGAGAGTAAAAGCCATACCAATTCAAGGAAAAATGCCAAGATAATCCACCACAATATAAATAGAATAACCTTCCAAGGATAGCACATCACATCTTCCATCAACCATTCATAAGTATAGCCATACACAAGTGCACAAGAGATAAAAGTGCCAAGAGGGCGGAAAATTTCAGACCAAGTCTCTCACAAGAGGGTGAGTTATGATTTAAAATGAGATCTTATGATCTCTGTTTATACAAAATTTAGCTAACATAGCTTGTCGACAAAATAAGGAGTAAAACAAAAGATTAGGGGTCAACAAACCTAATATTTCCCCCTTAACAAAGTAATATTAAACAATTCACTTAAAATTTCACTTTTTGCACAAATTAAATGCTAACTTAGGAGGACGTCACCCTTTAGGGGATGTTTTACCACTTTGAGGAAGTCGTTGGTGTTGGAGAAACATGGATGAGCCTCCAAAGGCTACTTGTCAATAATCTTGGCACTCATATCATGGTGAAGACCCTTCTCCTCATCAAATGTCCATGTGTTAAAGAGTGGCACCTAACCACCATGCCCTAGCCCCCAAGATCATGACGTTAAGCTAAAAAATGGGACGTTTTTCCTCCTCATGGGAAAATTGTTTGGCAAGTAATGGGTGACCTAGGTTGTCCAAATCATCATCAAGGGCGTCCAAGTCATCTCTCTCTTATCTGACATGCGAGCCCCTGGCATCCAACCTGTGGGATTGTAGCCCCATGGAAGCCCAAGCTAGGCTTGTTCCCCCAAAACTGTCCACCAGCTAGGTCCTGCGAAGACAAATGAACACGCCCTCCATGGATCTCAAGTCATAACATCATGATAAGTGGATCAAATCAATAAATAAGCCATCCAATCATGTGCATCAAAGATCACTATATCAAACAATTAACAACTCAAAGACACTATGCAACTTATCAAGATTAAGTATGGGAGGGTTGACGAGGTGTCCTATTGGGTAGGTCTTGCCCTAGGTTAAGGAGAACTTCCAAGAGATCCCTCTCTAAGCCATGTAAAGTCGATGAGGTGGATGGGGTCAAGACTCAATGGGCATAAGGCTCATGACACAAAAGGGGTCGTAGTGTCTCATTCATGGGTGCCTTGTAGAGGGTGTGTGGTACCTTCGTCCACAATGCACTTTTTCCAAGCCCGTCAATTGCCTTTCATATTTCTTTCTTCATTTTATTTCAATAATAGCATAAGGAGATATTGAAGGTCACTGCCCTGACGTGGTGACCAGGTGATGGAAATGTGACCCACAAACTCCTAATGGAAATGAGAAGGTTTTGTGACCAGATGATGGCAATGTCATACCACTAGATATCCATGGATGTGATAGGTCGACTCGTGATGAGACCTCCTATCCTTCAACTAACCTTTTAAGGATTTTATTTTATTGTGGGTCCCTTTTATTCAAATATAAGTGTTTCACTACTTTCTTGGGTGATCCCTGGGGGAATCATCTGGAAGGTTTATATAAGGCTTTTATCTTTTACCCAACACCAACCCCTCCAGGCCTTTAGCCCCTTCTTCACACAGAATGAGGGACAACCCCTTCTTGAGTCAATACACCCTAAATCCAAAGAGATAAGGAAACATGTGGGAATAATGATGGAAAGCAATAAGTATGGTTGGGAACGGTATGATGGCTCATCAAGGGAGATTCCAGTATTAAACCCATCCCCAAGGAAAACCACTTACTAGGGCACAATGTCAATCACCAAGGTGAATCATGGCAAAAGTCATAATGTCCAAGAACATATCATGAAATGTAGAGTAATCTAAGATACAACATAATCAAATGGCTTAAATATTGAAATGATGTTCACCATAATACTGACTTGTACCTCATGGAGCAAGGCCCACTACCTTCCAAAAGTCAATTGGTGTGGTGGATGCCATTTATAAACCTGTGACCATCTGTGGTGGTGAGTGGGTTTTCCATCTGTGCAAAGGGTACTGCTAGTCATGTAGTCTCTTGACACTCCATATCTGTAACACGAGGGCCTCGAGACATGATCTCCTTGGTTATCCACAAAATGGGGATAACATCTGGCTCCTACTTGGGGACATGTGCTTGCCATAGAGTGCATGAGAACCACAACATCTCCTGGTAGACCTGTTCCTACAAGGAAACATCAAACTATCAAGTGCAAGATGGCATACTCATCCTTGTTCTCATATGATGATAATCAAAGCCAACTAAGATAAAAAAAAGAAAACTTTGACATTTAAAAATATAAAATTCCAAGCTAAGCATGAAATCAATATGCAAGTAGAGAAAAATGAAAAATGAAATGCATCTAAACTAATACAGACAATCAAGATGCAAATGTAAGGAATCAAAATGACTTACCTACTTACCTGGGGCATGGGCCCTAAAGAAGTCATGTGACCTGAATGTGAGTTTGGAGAAGAGTCCCATCTACTGGTAGTTGCATCTTTCTCTCATGTAATGCTATCAGATAATACCTTTCTTTGTTAGAATTCATCCTGATGATGTAAGGGCCAAGCCACAAATTGTTGTCTTTTTGGTGATATGTGGGCTTGCCCTTTCTTTTGTCCCACATGAGCACGAGACATCCTTCACTGAAATCGATTCAAGGTGTACTCTCATTGTATGGAGTCTCCGTGTCGACTGTCTCTTTTACGATTCCTTCATGTTTCTCACCTTCTTCTTGCATAATATGAATAGATACCGACTCCTTCTTATGGTACCGTGCAACCTTCTTTTTATCTGTCTATGGGAGAAACATCTCTACTGCATATTCCTGCATGAAGGGTAACTCAGATGGATCATACTCAAAAACACGTGGACGTATATCATGGTAGTGTTCACTGACATAGTTGGGCCCCTCAGATTCATCACATGTGTGTCTTTATTTTCCTTGTTATGCAGGATCTCATATGTGCCATTGTCCATGGGAATATATGCATGTGTAAGGTCCATGCTAAGAAAACCTCCAAGTGATGAGGACCAGGTCATCGATAAGAGCATTCCCCATGCATCAGGTACATCGATCACCAATATGTCCATGAGGACGCTGATATGTAGAAAATCTATCAGAAATACCTCAACGTCTTCACATACTCCCAAGCCATTAACACTTATTGAATCAACACCACAAACATTTCCATAAGGTCAGGTTGTCCTCAAACCAAGTTGTTTCATCACCTTCAAGGATATGACATTTGTTGAGGCCCCCTAATCGAGCATGTAA
Source organism: Picea glauca (assembly GCA_000966675.3). NCBI lineage: Eukaryota > Viridiplantae > Streptophyta > Pinopsida > Pinales > Pinaceae > Picea > Picea glauca. The sequence continues at coordinate 76,863 of JZKD02S1693710.1, read as the reverse complement.
TTGTTCAAGCGGAGGACATTTATGCCTAATGACATATAGAAAGGAGGGTTCTTATCCCTTGCCGATCAAGATACATGGTGTTTAACATGATGGGAGGATCCTCCTTCTCGGCTGGTACCTGTAAGATTTTCAAAATTTACCTTTTCATAAAAAAGATCTTAAACGTATTTGTCACTGGGAACGTCATATTCAGTTTTCCAAACATGTTTGTAACATCTATACTCAACTGAATGTCATATGTAGGAATTAGCTTAGGAAGAAACTCACATACCAGTGGTGGAGCCACCTTCTCTGCCGGTGAAAGAGGAGTATCAGGCTGTGACGGAGGGGCTGAAGCATTTTTTCTTCTGTAGGTTAAAATTTCCCTCCTCTTTAGTTCCTTCTTCGGATTGTCTGTCAATTTACTTAAGGCCTGAATTCTCCCCTCTCTTTCCCCTATTCTTCTGCTGCATTGATCTGTTCTTGAGTAACATGTTCGTTGTTGAGATTCCAAATCGTGAAGTTTATATCATCAATATAATCTTCATTTTGTCGGGGGCACTCGTCTTCCCCGGGGGGCTCTTGGAATGGGAGACACCAATATTTTATATCAACTATCCCAACATGTTTCAAAGTATCTGGGGCCTTTGCCTCTTGTTGAGGCCTTGGTGTCCAACCGATGGCATCTCTCCGCTGTCTGGCAAATTTAGGTCTCAGAGCAGATTGATTTCTTTCCACTGTAGTCATATGGTTCATAAGATGATTTCTCACCTGATCAAACTAAATATTCATTTGCTTTATCTTATGAGTTAGGAGAGCAATCAGATCATGACAGTGTTGTTGGAAACCTTTATCCTTGATTCTGCCTTGTTGTAGGGATACTGAAACGATTCTATTTTTGAATCAAGGAGATTATCTTCAATGTCGATACTGAATTCTTTAGCTTCTACCAATGATTTGAGATTTTTATCTTTAAGAATGTATTTGAACTGCCCTTCAAATGAATTCATGTAAAGGAGACAAATTGATGATGTTATAGGACGATAATCTGTTGGAATTTGATCGTACAACCTGTCAAATCTTGAAATGAATTCCCTTACCGTTTCATTCTCCTTTTTCTTTATTTGATTGAACCGAGTCCCAAGTGTCCCACCATCTACTTTTAAATAAGGCAAAAAAGGCATCATAGGTAGTGATTTGATTATTAGGGAGTCCCTTGAACCAATAAAGAGCTTCCTCAGTCAATGATGAGGCGAATAGTCTCATGGCCACGTCGTCATGATCAATACCTACATTGTCCATATCTCGGCCCATGACATAAATGTGGTCTTCGATAGTTATCACATTGTTTCCTGGGAACTTTGGAAACCACTTGTTAACATCTGTTGGCATCTGGTTGTAACTTTGGATATTGGTCATGTAGAGGGGTTTGTAGAGGTCTCTTGCCCAAGGTTGAGCCATTGGAACAAGAGGAAGGGTATTATGGAAAAGGGTTTTAGCAACGAGATACTTAAGAGGAGGCATTCTTTGGTAAAACTTAGAAGGCTTGAACCTCCCAAGGGGAAAAGGTTTGGGGAAAGAAGGATTTTGGGAAGGTGGAGTCGCCAGATGGGTTTCAAAATGAACTCATCAAGAAAGGTGGAAAGGGAACGTCCCTCGAGTGGAGTCACTAGGAAAGCTAAGGGAAAGGCTTTGGGATAGCTTGCCAGCGTATCATTAGGGTACGAAGAAGATTCAAAATATTCCCCGGAAACAATGCCAAAATGTTATAGTGCAAGTTGTAGGTTGGGAAAATCCCGATCCAACCATGGAACACGTGCTACAACTTGGGAGTCCTACTCTCAATGTCACCTCGATGCAAGTCATGCACTTCAAGGGTGACTAGGTTACTCTAGGGAGGCGATCTCGGTGACCCTAGGGGGATTCGGATGGAGATGGAGGGAAGTGGAAGCAAATCCCCTAGAGGTCAATTCTAAGTGGAATGAAAGGTAGGGAGAGATGCCTTTCAAGTCAAGTAATGGCTTCCTCACATGTATAGTACTTCTACGATGATTGTACCTGCCCGAGACACAAGATAACACACTTTGCAATGATAGATGTTAGTTGGATCAACAAGTTAAGCTTGATGTCCATATTTTGCAGCAGTAGATATCAACTTATATTAGCAAATAAAATATCTAAAATCAGCATATAAAGATCTAGATTAGTTAAGTAAATGAACATTAAATTTAAGAATGAACATAGGCTGAAATAAGGCACTTAAGAAGCTAGATAAGATGGTTGTTGTAACATGTGTTTTCTGTAGAAAATTACAGCCTTATGGATGTAGCATTCAGTGGCAAACAACAACAAAATAAACCATGAAAATTTGCCAAGAACTAGCTCAAAGATGTTACCTAGTTAGTAGAGTAAATGAGGAAAGTTAGAGAGATAGTCTAGGGTTAGTTTAGGAGTTATGAGAGTGTTAGTAGTTAGGGTTATGCAACCCTAATGGCTGTAGGTTAAATTTTATAACAACAATTAGAATGTTGGGAGAGAGGGGACGCCCTAATGGGGGGAGACTCCTCTTGATGAGACAAATCAACTTCAACCAAGAGAACTTTCAAAAGGTCAAAAATTATGTTTCCCAAAGTAATGGTTTTATATCTCCAATGCAAAAAAGAGTATGACTAGTGCCTTTACTATTGGTTTAATGGAGTCAAAGGAGCTTAGAGAAGCTACCTCCTTGAGGGTGTAAGCCCTTTTACTTCCCAAGGCAAGTTTCTCTAGGCTAGGGTTTAGGCTAAGAGGGTGTATGCCCTTATACTTCTCTTAGAAAACCCTTTTCTAAGCAATAAGATGAAGCATAAAGTGATGAAGACTACGGTTGGGGTGTATGCCCTTATAATTCCCACCTAGTTCCTAGCACAATAACCTTGAATTGAAACAAATGATAGCAAGAGAGTAAAAAACATACCAATTCAAGGAAAAATGCCAAGATAATCCACCAGAATAACAATAGAATAGCCTTCCAAGGCTAGCGCATCACTTCTTCCACCAACCATTCATAAGTATATCCATACACAAGTGCATAAGATCTAAAAGAACCAAGAGGGCCGAAAATTTCAGACCAAGTCTCTCACAAGAGGGAGAGTTATGATTTAAAATGAGATCTTATGATCTCTGTTTATACAAAATTTAGCTAACATAGCTTGTCCACAAAATAAGGAGTAAAACACAACATTAGGGGTCAATAAACCTGATATTTCCCCCTTAAAAAAGTAATATTAAACAATTCATTTAAAATTTCAATTTTTGCACAAATTAAACCCTAATTTAGGAGGACATCGCCTCTTTAGGGGACGTTTTGCCACTTTGAGGAAGTCTTTGGTGTTGGAGAAACATGGATGAGCCTCCAAAGTCCACGTGTCAAGCATCTGCGCACTCATATCATGGTGAAGGCCCTTCTCCTCATCAAATGTCCATGTGTCAAAGAGTGGCACCTCACCACCATGCCCTAGCACCCAATATCATGACATCTGTTAGTGCTTGAAGTTGACTCTTGACTGCTAAAGAGTCAAGCCTAACACGCCTTGTTTCAAAATTCTTAATAAGGGTTTAGATTTAAAATGTTTGAGAGTGGTAGGATCAAAGATGGAGGCTTGTGATTAGGCTCTTTGTGCCAATTTTCTATGTGCAACAGATCAGGTTGATAAAATTTAGATCAGAAAAATGAGATAGTGGTATGTGATGAAGAGATATGAGAAACAAAACTGTAAGATAATAAAACAAGATCATGTTCTTCAATATGTCTAATTGTAGAGGAATAATTCAACATTTAGAAAACCTTTGTAAACATGGATAAAAGACTCAAATAGCTTTGTGGAAAAAGTTACAACATACCCTACACAACAACTTTCTTAGCACAGAAAATGCGTACGTATACTCGATAGCAACATAGCCTATTCGAGCAAAGGAACAAGAAGATATAATTTACAGAAAGTTAGAGAACAAACTCACCATTGAATTTATTTGCAGCCGATATCTTTACATAGAGGTTCGATGAAAAAAAAGATTTTTAAAATAATATATCAAGTTTCCATCCCTAGCTCTCCCTCAGTCCCTCATACTGAATCCTCTCCCTTTGCTTGTGTTTTTCACCATAATATATAGCAATTACATAGTACATTTGAGATCTAAAAGTTAAGGGGGTCGAAATTGTAACACCCTGTTTTCCCCAGTTTGTAAAAATAACTGGACTGGCCAAGAACTATGGAAAACTCATAAATGTGGATATGTGATGTAATTGGACCTTGAGGAAAAGGTCAATGAATGTGAATAACATTATGAATTTTATTGAAGGACTACTGAGAGGGGATGTGCAGAAAAAGAGACCACGATGGCGGTGGAAGGAACCTGGAAAGGTGGCGTTAACTTCCACCGAGAATTAATACCGTATTTGGACTCCACTGGCCCGGAGAACCAAAAGCGGTTCGCTGGCCCTGAATTAAATGTCTCACAGGCTGGTAGGTAGATGGTTTAATGAGGGATGGGAAGTGAACCGCCCATCCGTAGAGCCGTCAGGCCTGACCAACGCGAGGGTAATCGTGCCACACACAACCTCGCAAGGGGAAAGGCATGGGGTAGAAGCGATTAGGGGGCAGACGCGAGGGGAGAACTCTGGCAACACGCAGAGTGAGTGATAGCAGAGAGGAAGGATTGCAACCTTCGCTCCTAGTCACTGGAAAACGGAGACGCAGTCTCACAACATCGTGGTCTCAGCTCGGGGGTGGCTAGTGGTAAATCCGCTGGGAGTCACTAAGCCTACAGTTGGGTGGAAACGAGCAGCCCTCTCAGCAGTTGCTTAACCCTGGTGTTATTTCTGATAAGTGTCTTGCCTCTGGCATCTGGAAATATATGTATTCTGATAATTATGCTCATAAGCTGTGAAACTGTGAATGTTTTCATTATAAGAAGGTCTGTGTGGTATTTTGATCAGTACTAGTAGTTGTATATGCTTATAACAGAATAACCACACATGGCTTATGTTAATAAATGAATCTAATTATGCATAAGTTGAACCAAGTCAGACTTCCAGTCCATTCTCGGGAATTTGTTTCCCCTTATCTGTCTCCAGGAATGCCCCATAATAGACCTCTTCGCAGAGATTCCCTCCTTGGAAAGGTTTCCCAAGAACCTGGAAAAAGGACTTGAATGTGCAAGTCTTAACAACCCTGTTCGAAGAGGAATGACCCTCTTAAAATCCGGAAGTAGCAGCGTAGGGATAAGTATTGATCAATGGATGAGATCCCGTCGGAAGACCCATGGTCATTCATGACTGTTAGATTGACGAAAGAAAACAAGGGCGTTACATACCTTGCCCCTTTTTCCTCTATCTTCGTGAATAGCGAGGAAATCGGGATCGTCAATCCCTAAGGTCCGTAAGAATATATGGACCATTAGTTTTTCCACATCCAAGGAGAAATGGGAAAGTGCGAGGCATTGGGACAGATCTGAATTGTCAGATCTTAGCTAGAAAACCCGACAATTGTTAGATCTATAGGGAGATAGATGAGGGTTAAGCCCTCGTGAATAGGGGAAAAAGAGGGTCTGAGTCGTCCATCCAAGGAGGACAGGTGGCGGAGATCCAGGGATCTTGCGAACTCGGAGTTTCGCAAGGTAAGAGCGTAAAGGTTGGATGCTCCAAGTCACGAGTGGCGAAGCCACGAGAGGATCTGAGCCGTCCATCCGAGGAGGACAGGTGGCAGAGATCCAGGGATCTCGCG
>JZKD02S1693710.1:34635-65430 GCA_000966675.3 Picea glauca | reverse complement strand
ATTCATGTTAGTAGATAAGAACATCGAGGATGATGTTCTTTTTTAAGGGGGAGGGAATTGTAACACCCTGTTTCCCCCAGTTTGTAAAAATAACTGGACTGGCCAAGAACTATGGCAAACTCATAAATTTGGATATGTGATGTAATTGGACCTTGAGGAAAAGGTCAATGAATGTGAATAACATTATGAATTTTATTGCAGGACTGCTGAGAGGGGATGTGCAGAAAAAGAGACCATGATGGCGGTGGAAGGCACCTGGAAAGGTGGCGTTAACTTCCACCGAGAATTAATACCGTATTTGGACTCCACTGGCCTGGAGAACCAAAAGCGGCTCGCTGGCCCTGGATTAAATGTCTCGCAGGCTGGTAGGTAGATGGTTTTATGAGGGATGGGAGGTGAACCACCCATCCGTAGAGCCGTCAGGCCTGACTAGCGCGAGGGTAATCATGCCACACGCAACCTCGCAAGGGGAAAGGCGTGGGGTGGAAGCGATTAGGGGGCAGACGCGAGGGGAGAACTCTGGCAACATGCAGAGTGAGTGATAGCAGAGAGGAAGAATTGTAACCTTCACTCCTGGTCACTGAAAAATGAAGACGCAGTCTCACAACATCGTGGTCTCAGCTCGGGGGTGGCTAGTGGTAAATCCGTTGGGAGTCGCTAATCCTACGGTTGGGTGGAAATGGGCACCCCTCTCAGCAGTTGCTTAACCCTGGTGTTATTTCTGATAAGTGTCTTGCCTCTGGCATCTGGAAATATATGTATTCTGATAATTATGCTCATAAGCTGTGAAACTATGAATGTTTTCATTATAAGAAGGTCTATGTGGTATTTTGATCAGTACTAGTAGTTGTATATGCTTATAACAGAATAACCACGCATGGCTTATGTTGATAAATGAATCTAATTATGCATAAGTTGAACCAAGTCAGACTTCCAGTCCGTTCTCAGGAATTTGTTTCCCCTTATCTGTCTCCAGGAATGCCCCGGAATAGACCTCTTCGCAGAGATTCCCTCCTTGGAAAGGTTTACCAAGAACCTGGAAAAAGGACTTGAATGTGCAAGTATTAACAACCCCGTTCGAAGAGGAATGACCCTCTTAAAATCTGGAAGTAGCAGTGTAGGGATAAGTATAGATCAACAGATGAGATCCCGTCGGAAGACCCATGGTCATTCACGACCGTTAGATTGATGAAAGAAAACAAGGGCATTGCATACCTTGCCCCTTTTTCCTCTATCTTTGTGAATAGCGAGGAAATCGGGACCGTCAACCCCTAAGGTCCATAAGAATATATGGACTATTGGTTTTTCCACGTCCAAGGAGCAGTGGGAAAGTGCGTGGCATTGGGACAGATCTGAATCGTTAGATCTTAGCTAGAGAACCCGACAGTCGTTAGATCTATAGGGAGATAGATGAGGGTTAAGCCCTCGTGAATAGGGGCAAAATAGGGTCTGAGCCGTCCATTCGAGGAGGACAGGTGGCGGAGATCCAGGGATCTCGTGAACTCGGAGGTTCGAAAGGTAAGAGCCCAAAGGTTGGATGCTCCAAGTCACGAGTGGCGAAGCCACGAGAGGATCTGAGTCGTCCATCCGAGGAGGACAGGTGGCAGAGATCCAGGGATCTCGCGAACTTGGAGGATCGCAAGGTAAGAGCCCAAAGGTTGGGTGCTCCAAGCCGCGAGTAGCGAGGTGCCAAGAGCCGAGCACGAGAGAACACATAGAAAAAATTCAAGGTTGGGCCCGCGTGATTGACGGGTGGACACGCATCGCCTAGAGAAGGGAGTCAATGTTCCGTTGACTTCTCGTGTCTTGGGGATTCATGGGAGAAGGGCATGAGAGCTCAACCCTTGGACTTACGAAGTCACGAGTAGCGAGAACGCGAGAGGGAAGATTAAAGATTACTTCCCGAGGGTTCGTGAAGGGAAGGTGCCAAGTTTCGACGCTACAACTCGTGAAGGGGCGAGTTGCGAGCAGTGCGAAGGGAAGGTCAACCTTCGTTGACTTTCAAGTCTCGGAGGATCACATAAGGGAGGAACGAGATTTCAATCGTTGAACTCACGAAGCGGTAAATAGCGAGAGGAGCTAGAGTTTAGCCTAGCCGGCGGTCATGCGCAGAGAACGCTGACAGAAGGAAGCTATACCCATTTCTTGATCTCGGGTATCGGTGATTTGTGAAGAAAATTCGAGGGTCTTCGACTCACGACTCGCGAGGTCACGAGTTGTGAAAGGCGCCTGCATTTAGGCGCATATGTGGTCCTATCGAACTAGGGACTAAAGAAAGGGAGCTAGTGCCTTGTCGTTAAGCGGCGGGTAGATCTGGACAGCCAAAATCTATGCGCCCAGATCTACGGCCAGGATTTCATTCCGAAGCCCCCTCGCCTTCCACCTTCAATATTGGACTCAATTGTATCGCTGAGTCACGAAACACGAAAAGGTGCCTAGTTTGTTTGGCCTGTGATCCTAACCCACGATCACAGGGAGGCGAATAGGGAAGAACTAGCCTGCACTAGACCCCCGTAGGACTTCGGGGATTCTGTCCCTTGAGGAAAAAYGAAAATTTTATTACGTTGTAGTGGGTATGTGACAGAAATCCACCCTTAGCTAAATATATAAATAAATTACAACACTTTTGGGATAAGAAATATGTAAGAACGGGTAGGTTCCTACKTTCTAGGAGTTTGTTTTTGACGCACTAGAAATATGCAAAGATAYGATTTTATTGCATGATATGAGGGAGAAATATATGATACCCAACCTCAAAATCAGATTTTCAGATGATCTAAGCAATTGGGATAATTATCTTCACGAATTTTAAAAAAAATCTAGAATTTTGCAGCAACAAAATATTTGGAAAATCTGGAAACACAGGTCTGAAAGATCATTGCATATTTTTGAAATCATGATAGCTATGTGAAACCCAAGAGATGTTTTTTTATATAGTATTATTATTGACAAAAATCCTCTTTCATTTTCCCAGAATACCTCTCCATCTTTGTGGAATCTGTGCCGAAAGATAATGGCTAAAAATAGGAAATTCCAGAATTTTGAAATCTGAAAAATGAGCTGAAAATATATGTTTGTATATCTCAAACTATGACACCTGTGTAAGAACTGAAAGAGGTTTTTGTATATGAAACTTTTATTGAGAAAAACCTCTTTCATTTTTCTATAAATCCTCTCCATATCCTTGTAATATGTGCCCAAAGAAGATGACTAAATTAAGAAAGTTCTTGTATTTTCAAATATGAAAAATGAGTTGTAAAGATCTACTTGTATCTCCCAAACCATGGCACTTGTGTAAAAACTGAGGGAAGTTTTTTGAGATGAGTTTGTGCCTTTGAAAAATGTCTTTCAGTGTTTCAAAATACCTCTGTATATGTTTAGAGTCTAAGTTTGAAATTGACTGCAAAAACTGTCATTTCTAGAAAATCCCCTATTTTATGTGTGGAGAACTGCGGGAACTTCCTGTAGCGACATACAAAAAACCAGTTTTGAACATTTTTAACGCCTATCCTTGCCCAGGTTACAACTTATCATAAAAAAAAGAGGAATGGTAACTTAAATACAAGGAAACAAAAAGTTTGTTCCATTATCAATCATCTTTCAGTCAAAATTTAAGATTTTCATTGATGGTGAAATTCTCAAACTGCAAACTCTTCTTGAAAAACTGATGTAGTTGTTTCTGTAAGCAAATCCAAACTATTCCTTCTTGTCTACTTGGTTTGAGAACGAGTTTGTATTCTCTTGGGCTTATCCCCTTTAGATATGATCGTAGGGTTTGGCCTTTCTTATTCTTTTTACTCTGTTTTCTTGTAGAAGCACTATCGTTTCCTGACCCGTCCGACACCAAAATACAAAATCCTAAGTAATACTTAAGAAGCGTCTCTGTCAAGCATCTGATCATACTTTTGGGCTGAAATCCTAGAAATCTTGTTTTCAATTACTTGGCATTTGAAGTTATTAGATGGCATTGGACAAACAATTATTTGATGACTATATCAAACAATTAACAACTCAAAGACACTATGCGACTTGTCAAGCTTAAGTATGGGAAACATAGGTTTCAAAGATCATTGCATATTTTTCAAATCGTGATAGTTATGTGAAAAATGAGAGTGGTTTTTGTAGAAGAGATTATTATTGACAAAATCCTCTTTCATTTTCCCAAAATACCTCTCTAGCTTTGAGGAATTTGTGCCCAAAGATAACGACTAAAAACATGAAATTCCAGAATTTTAAAATCTGAAAAATGAGCTGAAAAGATATGTTTGTATATCTCAAACCATGACACTTGTGTAAGAAATGAAAGAGGTTTTTGTATATGAATCTGTGATTGAGAAAATACTCTTTCATTTTTCAATAATTCCTCTCCATATTCTCGTAATATGTGCCCAAAGAGGATGACTAAAACAAGAAAATTATTGTATTTTCAAATCTGAAAAATGAGTTGTAAATATCTGCTTATATCTCCCAAACTATGACACATGTGTAAAACCCGAGGGAGGTTTTTTGAGATGAGTTTGTGCTTGATAGAATCCTCTTTTATTTTTTCAAAATACCTCTCCATATGGTCAAAGTATAAGTTTGAAATTGATTGCAAAAACAATCATTTCCAGAAAATCCCTTGTTTTATGTGTGGAGAGTTGCGAGAACTTCCAGTAGCGACATACAAAAAGCTAGTTTTGAACATTTTTAACGCCCTTCCTTTCCTAGGTTACAACTAATCATAACAAAAAGAGGAATGGTAACTTAAATATAGGGAAACACAAAGGTTCTTCCATGATCAGTCTTCTTTCAATCAAAATTTAGGATTTTCATCGAAGGTGAAATTCTCAAATTGCAAACTCTACTTGAAAAATTGATGTAGCTACTTCTGCCAACAAATCCAAATTGTTCCTTCTTGTCTGGTTGGTTTGAGAAAGAGTTTGTACTCTCTTTAGATTATCCCTTTCAGATTTGATCGTAGGGTTTGGCCATTCTTATTCTTTTTACTATGTTTTCTTGCAGAAGCTCTGTCTTTTCCTGACCCGTCCGACAACAAAATACAAAACCTTGAGAAATACTTAAGAAGCACCTCTTTCAAGCATCTAATCATAGTTTTGGGATGAACTCCTGGAAATCTTGTTGTCAATTACTTGGCGTTTGAAGTTATTTGATGGCATTGGAAATGGATGTTTCAAATAAATGACACGAGCAACACAATAAAATAGGCAAGCATATGGATAAAAATAGAATAGTTGCGGTTCTACTTTAGTGAATTTTGTTACCCGGGTCTGGAACTCCCTGTAGCGCCTTTTGAGGCCACAATTTGACACTGCAAATATTGATACTAACAACGTCAATTTAAAAAATGGGACGTTTTTCCCCTCCTGGGTAAATAGTTTGGCAAGTAATGGGTGGGCTAGGTTGTCCAAATCATCATCAAGGCCATCCAAGTCATCTCTCTCTCATCTGGCATGTGGGCCCCTGACATCCAACCCGTGGGCATGTAGCCCCATGGAAGCCCAAGCTAGGATTGTTCTCCCAAAACTGTGCACCGACTAGGTCCTGCAAAGACAAATGAACAAGCCCTCCAAGGATCTCAAGTCATAACATCATGATAAGTGGATCCAATCAATAAATAATCCATCTAAGCATGTGCATAAAATATCACTATATCAAACAATTAATAGCTCAAAGACACTATGTGACTTGTCAAGCTTAAGTATGGGAGGGTTGACAAATGATGACAATGAGGCATGGACAATCTCAATGATTATGTGCAGGGTCAATGGATGTCATTAATCCCTTGAACATATATAATCTCTAAGCAATTAAGAATTAAACTACCTAACCCCTAAGCCCAAGATCCATTAGCCATTGACCCTTAATCCCTTAAACTGTAACCCCTATTCCCTTAACCTTTAATCCCTTAAACTGTAACCCTAATCCCTTAATCCCTAGACCCCAAATCCCTAAATCACCTAATCCCCAAATCCCCTATCCACTTAACCACCAAAAACTCAAAAAAATTACTATTTAGGCACATTAGGAGTTAAATTGGAACCCAGCCTAGAAGCTAAAATGAAAGCTAATCTGGAAGCTAAACTAGGCGCTAATTGGGGTGCCAACTAGGGCACTAAATAGGGATCTAACTGAAGAGAACTAAGGTACTATGAGGCTGCGAAATCGGATCTGTCTTTGATCATAATTTAGCTCTAAGTTTAATCTTCCAAAATTGTCCTTTGCTGCGTTTTATGACAACAAACAATTTCGTAACTTTTTGCCCATAATTTGCATTGGTGAAGTGTTCTTTGAGGTGCTTTTGCAAGTGTTTTTACATTCCAATGTTAGCACAAGCAATAATAGTGAAACACATAACACTCCTCGGATCTTTACAACTCTAAAATGTTGATCTAACAAATCTAAGCATGCATGAAATTGACACATTAGTTTTTGGTCAACATGACCCTGGAAAAACCCACTTGGGGAAAACCAGTTTGGAGTACATGTATATAGAAGGTCTCAAATAAAAATGTACAACAAGGAAAACATATACAAGTGAACCTAGTACAATATCAACCCTTCTTGGATGCTTTGGAGTCCCTTGAAGATGTGCCTGCTAGCCCGTTGAGCTAGGTGGCCTTTTCCTTGGTGGGCCCCTCTTCCTTAGCTAGTGCCTTGACCCCTTTCCTTGCCTCTTGCTTTGCCTTTACCCTTTTATTGTGCATTATAACCTTTCATTTCCTTTTCTTTGCCCTTGGTAATGCACCCTCCTCTCAAGAGTGCCTCCCTCCAAGTGATGGTGCGCACTATGCTCAAGTGCATCCCTCCTCTAGCAAAAATCCACAAGTGTGAGCCCTCCTTCACCCTTGCACCCTCTACACTCTAGGGTGCAACTAAGCATGGTGAATGAGTTTCCTCCCTAAGGTGATTGTTCCTCTACAAGCTTGATGCACCTCCCTCTCCCAAAGTGCGCCCCTCACAAGCCTGTGCGCCCCTCTACTAGATGAATGCACCCTCCTCCAAGATGTAGCCCATACTCCATGGTAGACTAGACCCAAGCTATGTCTCCTCCTCAAGCCTTGAAATCATGCACCCTCTCCTCCTCAATATATGTGCCCAATATCTCTTTTCCTCCTCCTCTCCTCTTAAATATCTCAAGTGAAGAATGAGTGTCATTTTTCCCCTTTTCCCTCCTTTAGCGTCTCTTTGGTCAAACAATAAAATATCAATGGCCTAGATCCAATCTAGCCATGTCTAATCAATGGGTGAGATTTAATCCTAAAATCTCACTTAGGAAACCCACTTTCATTAGTTTGCCTCATGTCCTTTAACTCACCCACAAAGTGAATTAAATGTCACTTTAATGACTTAAGTGACATATTCACTTTTGACTTAAACTCCTAAGTCAAAGTGAAATTAGAACAAAAAGTAAAGTAATAAAGGTAATAATCTCTCCCTTTGTGTTTAGAGACTCACAAACATAAGGGGACAACTTTCCAAGTTACCTAAATCTCAACACTAACTTAGGCACTAACTTGGGCATTAAATAGGGTGCTAAACTAGGCGTTAATAACGCCTAGATTAGCGCCAACTTGTGTTGCTCGCCACAAATAGCACCATAAATAGCGCCCTCCCGATAAATAACGTCGACTTTAGAGGGCAAGTGGATAAAATTTCATTAAAATGGCCAATGGAAGCAAAAAAGGGAGCTAAAAAGGGATCTAATCACATGGATTTATTGTAGTGCCTCTTAGCTATTTTATCTTCCATTGTTCTCTTATTTCTCCAAGTGGGAGTTAGTTTTGCTTGTTCGGTGTCCAACAAGCCTGCAACTTCTAGCTTTCTTATAAAATAAGTAGAGAGACAACCATGTGAGTATTCACTCCCTATATTTCTAAAGATCCTAATGTAAATTTTAAGTCCCCCCCCCATCACCAAAAGGCCAATTTCAATACACTTCATATAGAAAAAAATTCCCCAATATTCCACTCTATCTGAGTAAATGCCATATACATCTAGGAAAGAGATTTATTTCACCATATCTAATGAAAATAAGACTACCCCTAGAGTTGTAGGAAAGGCCTAAAAATTAGATAGGGTAAATGAGCACCTCCACCATCCTGTTATATTCCCACCAAATCTCTCAATAACATACTGAACTCTCACCCAATCATAAATTTGGATAGTTTTTGAATAACCTTTTCCCAATCTATCATTGTCTCCTAAAGGGGGATAATGGAGGGTTTTAAAGTCTCTATAAGCCTCCCGATGGCCAATTTCTTTAAGGGATTGACCAACCCTTGAAAATTGAGGGTTAGGAAGATCATTTAATCCCCTCACAAGGGGATAATGCCCCAAGATCCCCAACTAAAGATAATTGTTTCCCACATTTAACATATGATGATGCTTGTTTATATGCTATGGACATATAATAGTTTCTCCATCCATGGTTTGTCTCCTATTTTTCTCATTAAGGAACCCTAACCCCCCTTCCACCTTCCTTGGGAAGTGTTGGAACACATATAAATCCTGATCCTTGAGCTTTACTTTCTCGAACTTCATCCTTTTTAATAATAACTCAGAAGTCGACTTTCAAATGTTTAAATCAAATTTACTTCTAGTCATAAAGCATGCACGATGTCCACCATTGATAAAGTTCCCCCATTGATCGAACAATCCCCCTTTTCCCCAAGTTTTGGAGCCACCTAATTGTTAAAAATTCAAATCACTAAAGGTCACTTCGGAGCTTCGTGCTTCAGGTGTTTCGCCAAGTCTTAACGTTTAAAGTCCTGATACCTGAAAAGTGTCTGAAGGATCCTAGTCATAGTTCATAGGCACATTTTTTAGTCTTCCCTGGGTTGACACGTGTCATCCATTTCCAATGTTTTCAGCTGAGGATTCATACGATTCTAAGTGTCACATGGCACCCCCGGTCTCAACACGTCACCTAAAATAACGTCATCTTCCACACAACACTACGGGTAATAGCCTTTCAGAAATATAATAAAGAGATAACTTGCAAATCAACGAAGCAACAAAATGCCAAAATATTAAACCTTAGTTAGTTAAGTTAATCTTGATCAAACGCTAGTTAGCAACTGTGCATTTCGAAGCTCCGACCTTTGCCATCCATCGCATTCTGAAATCCCGAAGTTTGAACCTACGAAACTCTTCAAACTTAAACAAGGTTAATTAAAACTAAAAAAATAATTATCTAATGATTAATCATTTCGTGGTTTCAGGTTTCGAGAATTCTATATCGAGCTACTGTTAAAATCCCGAGGTCCGAATACCTGAAAACACTTAAATTTAAACACCATCAATTAATGTTTTAAACAAGATTATCTCGCAATTAACCTTCGCTAATTTGGGTTTCAGGAAATTTCAAGCCTTTTTTCATCCAATGTTCCCGATCGCGAACCACCAATATTAATGGCATTAATCACAAGTCAACGACAATGATTTCAATATAGATTGTAGATCACTGCCTAGATTTTCTCATTAAGGTAAATAAATTTATCGTCAGTAAAGGTATTCACAAATCAATATGCTTGAGGTGAATAAGAATATTTGAGTTTGAATTCCATTTTCATTCTCGCAGAATAACAAGTTTTAGCCATCTGAGAAGTTGATGCATTCCCCTGTAATAGGTAACCTAGTCCCGATTTCATCAATATCATGGCACCATGAAAAATGGCTAAAGAAGCTGGTGAAAGCACAAATCTAAACATAGATGTTCTGTCAGACACCTCATCGAGAGCCATAGATACTGTAAAATCTTGGACATAGGTGTTCAATATTCTAGAGCACGAGCTTATAAATTTCCCAGAGGATTCATGTGACGAAGTGAGCGAAACCCATGGAAATAAGCTCAGGGATATATCTCAGTCAAAGCTACACAAAATAGCTGTGTGGCCGAGGCTCATGCCGTATAACGACATGATAGGCTGGGCCCTGGAAAACATCCACATTTCAACCAGGAGAATTTACAACTCACTGAAGGTTGTTGTTGGGTATTTTCGACTGGAACATATACAAGTGATGTATAAACTATCCCCTATTTTTAAATATAATTACAACACTACATTCATAATGGAGTTTGAGAAACAAGAGTGCACACAATATGAGAAAAGCTACCCTGATTTAATCAAGGACTTGTGGGGGCACCCAGAGAAATTCAGAGCCGACACTCACGACATGTATGCCACAACGTCGTTAGAATCCCATATGATTGATGTGGCTATGATGCTATGTAGGTTTTTCGGGAAGGAAGGAGATTTAGTATTGATGTATGACAACAAATCCTTTCAACACCCAGGAAAGCTCATAATGCATTAGTTAGGATCATACGAAGTCAAAACTATCGCAGATGGAGGAGTTGTACAGTTGAAAGACTTAGTAGACACAGAACTTAGAGGGATGATAAACGAGAGCCGAATGAAGTTGTACAAGGACAGTTGACCACCCACCGCGCAGTAAAAAAAAAAAAAAGAGCATATTAAACAGTACCAACATAGGCATAGTGCACCAAAAGAAGAAGGAGCATGCACACTTAGGAATAAAAATTCGACGAGGACAAGGCCAACAACCAGGTCACGATGAAAGCAAGCGGGAAATGAAAAGACGGAAAAAGTAGTACGAAACGACAAAGTTATGCGGAATTGAATGTTGGAAAGGACCAACGAGACGCCGCATTAATCATGCCAACTGGAGATGGTAAGGGAGAGTAATGGAAAGTATGAAGGAATCATAGGTTCATTGAATCTGTTAGAAAGGTAAGGTCTTCAAAAATTTTCATACGACGCCCATACAAAACACAGATGTGGGAGAAAACAATTCATTGCGAGTTTGGAGAAGAAACAAAGAGAGAGAGTGCATAAAAATCATAAAGAAAAGTTCACAGATATTGCAGAAGCTATGAAGCACAACAAGTGGTCGACATTCACCACTATGGCACCACAAAAACAAGCAAAGTTGACCCAGACCACACGACACTCCATAATTAGAACCAGGGCACAGGTACAATCGTAGGAAAGTGAACAACAACTACTAGAGTTTGTCAATTTTGATGAAACCCCCTCACTAGATACAACACTGATAAACCCAATAGCCGTGGTAGAAGAAATCCAATAGCCAGCACCTAAGGGAATGAATGTGGATATGTCGACAGAAGAACAAGAGCAACAAAACCAGGGCGCAAGAACCCTGATCGAGGTGCAACCAGAGAACCCTGAAACAACTCCAAGAGTCAATGGGATGGCTACAAATTTAGCAGTAGTAGTCGAGCCAGACGAATCCAAAACAACCATGTCAAACCACCCACCGGAAGGAACAGTGGAAGATGTCACGGGCTGGCCATAATGGTTTTCTGAAGTACGACTAACAGAGGTTGGAACCTCGAGCCAACCACTACCGAAGAAAGACAAGCAACATGTACCTAGGTCACCTTGCAAGCAACCTGTCGTAGCCCTTGTTTTGATGCGTATACCAGATGGGGTATAGGTGAAATCAGACTTGCTGGGTCATATCGAGAAGCTAAAATACTCAGACCACGATGTAACAGACACATAAAAGTTCCTGGAATTCACAAAGAGAGTATACTTCCAAACTGTGGGAGTGAATGTTGTTGGGGAACCGATTGATCAACCACTCCAGTGGGAAACACGATTGGAGAAAACAGGGATTTTAGGTCTGTTGGATATACCACACTTTGGTAGAGGACAGTACGCAAACATTTGCATCAAACAACTGATGGCAGTCCCCCATGGTGGGGATATATGGTTGGACAAGCTCGTCTCGATAGATGTAGAGCTCATTGCACACATTACAGGGTTGCCATCTTGTGGCATGGATCCCGCACAATTTATCGATGATAAGATAAAGGAGAAAGCACTCACAGAGGATATGAATAAGAAATACAACACTGGTAGGGGGACGCGAGGAATCATCATCAAGAGGATCAATGATGTCGCGACACAAATGGCCGAAAAAATCTTGGCCTGCAAACTGCTGAGAAAATGTTGCAAGGAGGAAGTTCTAGCTGGGGTTGTCGAAGTTGTAGCATAATGTGTTGAGGGAACCACAATTAGATGGGCACCTTATCTATTGAATTTGTTCCTGAATGTCTACAAGGATGCGCAGGATCTAGGAACCAAATTTCACTACTCATGGTTGCTCATGTTGATAACTATCATGGGATGGAAGGAACCGAATTACACATTCTTCACCACCATACCCAAGTCAAATTGTGGAGCGAGGTATTTATCACTTGGCATCGCATCAGATGCCAAGCACAGGAAGATGAACATAGTTTTATTTGAAGGATATCTTCATGACTTGCAAGAGGCCATCTCCAACATGTGGAGAATAACACCACATACTGTTACACAGTATCAGGACATCATCAACTTCAAGGCCACGTGACATGCGATGTGGATATAGGAGCGAAAGGACCCCAATAAGCTGTGGATTCAAATGCGCTACTATAAGTAGTGGCTACAAATGTGTAAAAAGTAGAGTAAAATTTCCTTGTAGGTTATGCAAAGGAAGTCATCAAACTCACCTTTTCCCTCCTATGGATGAAGCCTCAAAATTGTTGGAATAAATAATTGTTTCCCAGCCACAACTTCCAACTGCTTATTGAGATCTCTCCCAACCCACCATTGGTTGCTAAAGTGATCGATCCAATTCCATCATCGGTCAGTCCCACTCTTCCCTTGAAGAGTGAAGCTAAAGTGGTCAATCTAGTTCTCTCATCGGTCGATCCCACTCTTCCCGTGAAGAGTGAAATCCAAGTGGTCGACCCGAGTCCATAATTGGTCGATCCCGCTCTCCCCTTAGAGAGTGACATTTTCCAAGTGATCGATCTGATCCCATCATTGGTCGATCCCACTCTCCCATTAGAGAGTGAAGTCGATATCGCTCATGTTTTTCCTCTTAATACCAATTCTATTCTACAAGGGGAAATTTCTCCTCCTATTGTTGAACCCCCTCCAAGAATGAGGTCATTTGTTTCGATTGGCATGGGCTAACTGAACCTCATCTTCCTTCCTACATAGCTTTCCAAATCATTGTTAAGGTTTGTGGTAGGAGTGTCCCTCAAAATATCATAGACGAAGGTGATTCTGTTATTATTTTATGCTCAACTTATTGACAAGATTTGTGTTGTCCTCAACTTGTGTCGGTCACCCATAATCTATTAGCTTTTAACAAACGAATCACTCAACCTTTAGGGACCCTTCCTCAATTACCCATTACTTTAGGATGGAAAAACATCTATATTGACGTTATGGTAGTCCATGACCCCTTGGATCTTACTTTTCTCCTTGGGCGAGATTATGTCTACGCCATGAAAGCTATCGTGTTCTCTCTCTTTTGAGTGATATCTTTCCCTCATAATGGAAAAATTATGCCTATTGATAAAATTTTGTTTGTTGACCCTCATTTGAATGCCAACTACTCGCCTTCCCTAAATGGTCCTTATGTGCAAGTGGTATCACCCCCACCATAGGTCAATTATGTGGCAACATGTCCCATGCGTTCATCTCTGGATGAGGCTTATTTTGACTTAGATCTAGTAGTTGACATTTTGATCTCTTCAATAGGGCTATTAGAGTATGATATCCTTACCCCTTTTGTGGCCCTCAGTATGTATTCCTTCTAGAGCATTGTTCTTCCATCCAATGAAGATCTTTGGGAAGGCATGATTGAGGTATGTCCCTTGACATGTATTACTTCCAGAGAATTGTCCTCTTGGAAGCCATGATCAAGAAGAGGTAACAAACATAGTTTTAAGTTTAGGTTCCAAGCTCATTAAAAAATGAAACTAGAGTTAAGAAAAGTTCCCATTTATGTGTTAAGCTCGTTAAAAAATGAAACAAAGGTTTGGGAATCGAACCCAGAGGTTATGATCATAGTTCGTTTCCCTTGTTAAGCTCGTTAAAAAAGAAACAACCACCTCTCCCTTTGAGTCAGGTCTTTCACTAGAAAATGTACTTGAACCTTCATTTCATCCACCTGGGTCAGTTGATCCTCTTTCTTCCTCCCTCTCTGGTGAACATTTTCCTATTAGTAACCAAGAGTCTATTACGATATAGAAATTGGCGATAGAAGAAGAGTCAATGAATGGAACGAATCTTGGGGGGAATGTCCCTAGCCTCTGGACATCATGTTGGAGTTTATCCACTAGCTTCTCAAGATGGGAGAAAAGTGCCAACCACCCATGGGTATCCTCACATGAAAACTTTGGAAATTACGTTGGGAAGAACGAGCATAGTTATTTCTTTGTTTCAAGCTTGTTAAAAAATGAAGCATATTGTTTGCTTAATATATTCTTTGCTTAATGGTTGCACTTACAACTACTTCGCTACTATTTTTTGTCTCGCTTGCTTATAGCTTGATACTACTTTGTGTTTTTTCCATCTCCCTTGCTTATATCCATTTCATTTATGCTTCACGCTAGTCATTCGCATCACACTGCTTCCATTTTGCAGTAAACCTCTAGAGAAACACGCTGCTAGGAGTGATCTTCCCTTGGGGGTCGTTCCCATCATAATGTAGAAGTCTTTTCTAGAACGATCTTAGTCTTTGTTCTTTCTCGTGCTCATAAATACATGATAATAGGTTACCGAGCTCATTCTTTGTTATTTCTCATGCTCGTTAATACATGAAAATAGGTTACTGAGTATACTTTTATCTCTTTTTCGGATTCGTAAAAGCTATATGTAAAAGGAACTCTTTGAGTCTCCTTTAAGCTCTTTTCAGACTCCCTAAACATTAAAATATTGTCGAGTGAGCTTGCTTCCTTTCACACTCATTTAAAAGGTTTGAAAGGGTGTCTTTTGAGTGGTAGTTTATCTTTTTTTTGGCCTCGTGAGACTAATTATGAAAAAGGAATACTCTAGTCAAGCATGACTATAAGAGTTCTCCCTTGTATTGTTTTACACTTTTTTTCGGGCTTGGGAGTCTAAATTTACGAAAAATTCACCCACAGAGTCATCTTTAAGTTATTTTCAGACTCTCTAAACATGGAAAACCACCGATTTTACCTTATTTAGGATCGTAAAATTATGCATTGAAGGAACTACATGGATCTAATATCTAGGACCCATACATGACATAACCACTCCTTCTTCAGGTTCATTAAACATATGTCGAGGGATTCATCAAATATGAGCTATACCAAGCATATGTTATCCTCCTCAAGCTCGTTAAAACAAAGTGGTACTCACCAATCATGGTGGGGGGGAAATTGAAAGAAGTGGGTCAAGTTGTTTGGAATCCATTATGGCAATTATTGTTGTCACCCTTTAACATAACACCTGTTTGTGTCTCGTCTTACAGTTGGGTAATCTTCTTGTCTTTGATTCATACCAATTCCATGTGTCATTATACTCTTTCATTTCAGTTGAAGATTTCTCTTATTGTCATCACATTATGTTCTTGGTACTCATCAAGTCAATGTTGCCAATTCATTTTTCGTGCCTCACAATGTTCAAGGGACGTTTCATTTCAAACCAACCATCTGTAGTATTACCAGTTTCTATTCATGTGTTAGTCCATACTAATTTAATCCACTATCTCACATCACTTTCCTGTGTCAATTTCATGTCGATGATGAGGGATACATCATGGCCCTCCTTCAACGAGTCTATTCATGTCGACTTCAATACATTATCCAGGAATTAGAATTAGAAACCAATTAGTACCTTGGGACTTACATGCCTCAATGACATGCCTCCTCGCTTCCGAAAGTAGGTTTACACCATTAACCTCTGATCCAATGATTCCATGAACATTCGACGTCAACTCATTTATTCACATTCGTTGGAATGTAATAAAGGTACCTTGGGAATCATTGTCATAATTGGTGATTCCCATTGCACTTGTTAATGATATACCTCAATGACCAGTAATCAAGTGGTTTCTACCATGTTCGACATCAAATCATCTATTCACATGGCTAGATATGTGCCATTTCAAGATCAGGATGAAGACCCTGGGTTGGACGCTCACTCTATTATGTGATTTTCCTAGAATGCGATAGAGATCGTTTGAACATGTAAAATATCCTAGTATAATATCCATGCTGGAAATCTTACATATAAATATATTGTCACATAGATCCACTTTGTATTTATCTGTGGCTATGTTTTGTCTTCTCGTAGCTCCACTATGTATTTTTTATGGATGGAATCAGTTCATGTCATGGAGGTATGGATCCACATTGTATCTCTAGTGGCCATATCCTTAGTCAATATTCTCATGGATCCACGGTGTATTGGTTGACGACCATGCTTTGAGTCAACTCGTATTCGGAGCATAGGTATGCCTACCTCGGGAATGAAACATATATTTATACTGTTTGATGGTTGTTTGCATCTTCTATCAGGTTCTCCTACTCCAACACCCTTGCATTGAATAATTTGTAAGTATTTTTTCCATTAGTTTCTCTTCTGACCTCACACTTTAGGGGGCATCTGTTACACATCAAAATTCCACACTCAAGTGTCACACCCTAAGTGTCGCAAGTGTTGCAAAGTGTCATATGCACCTTACTAAGTGTTGCATGCACTTTGTCAAGTATCGTATGCACCTTACCAAGTTTTTCATGCACATTTCCAAGTGTCACAACTCGTTGACACCATGAAAGACATTTTCCATGATCCCTAAGCCATATTGGAGGAACAAACTCATCATTTCAAGGCCATAAACATGCTTTTCACTTAAAAAATCGACCATTTTTTGATCATTTATGAAGGGTGGCGCCCCTGTGGTCATGATGGGGGAGCACCACTTCATAGGGTGGCACCCCCTTGGCCTTATTTAGGGAGTACCATTCGCACTCTGTCTCTAACTCAAGGGGAGCACCAATTTGTTTAGAGGAAAATATGGCAAATCCCACCTTTTCCTAAGGGACAAATCTAAAGAGATGAGGTTGTTTTGGGTTGAATTATATACTATGTAACTATCTTAGGATCAAATCCCAACTCATGGATCCATATCCTTAACCAATTCCCTTATTGTCTCATGGTGGTTGAGCCTTCCAATCCTATAAATTGACAACATTTCCAAGGTGAAAGGGGGGATATTTTAGGTGTCAAACCTTTGATCCTGGGAGAAAGTATCAACGTTTTGATCTCAAGATTTTAATGCAAGGCCTGGATGAGGAGAGCTTGGAGAAGATTTCAATGACATCAACTTGATTTGTAAGTTCCTTCTTTTGGCTTTCCATTAATATTAAGTTGTCCTATTCCTTTCATTATGAATATTTATTGTAATGTCTATGCTTAAGTCAAATCAGGTATAGATAGATCTGTTTTATCTAATCACATAGAGTAGAAGAAATTATTTCTTTTTTGTTCATCGTAGCTCCTAACTCACACTAAGGAGCTTGGAGCAGCGAGGACAAATGTCGAAACAAGATACATCACATTCTTTCTCTTTCTCATTTCGATTAGTTATGAACTAGATATATAAGGAAAGTAACAACCATTTGTTTTATTCTGCCTTTGGACCAAAGAAGGGGTCTTGGTCCAAAGGGGAGATGAATCTGTTCACAGGGTAATATTTCTCATAACAATATATACTCTTCAGCTTGAAAGACTGTAGAACCAAATCCCTTTTGTTTTGGCTTCAAAGAGCAAGTAAGTAGTCTCATCAACACATCCTCATGATCAACATTGATTTCTGAAGCATATTTCAAGAAATTTACAACATGGGGATAGATAAAAGAGGTTCACCGTCAAATTTTGGAAGATCTTCTATCCATTCTACACAAAAATGATTTGGGTACCCAAGAATTTTCTTAAAATCAACAACACCATATTGCTCATGAAATTCTCATGGTGCCA
Organism: Picea glauca; assembly: GCA_000966675.3. Taxonomy (NCBI): domain Eukaryota; kingdom Viridiplantae; phylum Streptophyta; class Pinopsida; order Pinales; family Pinaceae; genus Picea; species Picea glauca. The sequence continues at coordinate 47,596 of JZKD02S1693710.1, read as the reverse complement.
TTCTTCTTCACTTGAACATATGCAATTTGATATGAAATTTGAAAATATAGTATGATACCTCATACCAAAAATGTATGTGTGTGAGTGTGTGTGTGGAGTCACCAAGGTGAATCTTAAATGCATTTACAATGATTCTTGATTCACCCTACAAGCACATATCCATCAAAATATACACAGGGAAAATGGCTTCTTCCCTCAATGGAGTCACCAGATGAGTAATCTTAGATAATACTTTGATTTCTACTCATAAAAAGGTTGAAGCATAGACTTCATAAATCCAAGGAGAAAGACTCAATTCTCCCCGGAAATGGTGCCAAAAATGTTACCACAAAATCTAGCACCTTAGTGTGAAGCCTTCACAAGGCACCAAGACTAGTGGAACATAGGACGATGTCACCTCTATCACCTAGGAAAAAAATTCCCTCTTTTGGTGGAGATACAACACAAGGGAGACTCCCCTAGTAGCCTCCAAGAATCCCTAGGAAATAAACAATCAAGTTTAATCCCCCCTCGGGTAGCTACTCAATCTACCACTAATAATATAATATATACAAGGTAAGGAGTAGGTGGTGAGTAAAAACAATTTTCCAGATTTGATGAGGTGAGGATATTGGTCAATCTAGGAGTTTTTCCAAGGCAAATTAAGGCTCAAGAGGATCCCAAAACACTACAAAAGAAGTAAAATCTAAAGGTTGTAAAACTTGGAAAAATATGTTAAATTATATTAGGAAAATAAGTTCTTACAACAATAATAAAATCATCTCTTTAACAAGTAATTAACCAATGAGACAATATGGCTAAATCATGCTTTAAATTAAGGTTTTATTCATCAAAAAAATTAGAAATTATAGAGTCATATAACAACCCTAAAACCCTAGATGCCTATCCATAGAAGGTTGTAATAATAGTTCAACAATGTATTTTAGAGTTTTAAACTTTTTATTAGGTCAACAACATGCACAAAAAGTCAAAACGTCTAGGTTCTTTATGGATGAAAGTAAAAACTAATCTAAACCTAAAACAATAAAAAGATAGTATAATTCAAAAATCAATGATTGAATATTGGGAGAGTGACTAGTGCCTACTATATTTTTGGGCATATGGGGTCAATTAAGGATTCCTTTAGAGAGAAGTGAGTGGATCTAGGGTGATATTTAGAGGTTGTTCACTACTAACCCTAGAAATTACTCCTATTATATCACTAGATCTTTATACAATTCAAGGGAAGGTTCTTCACTAGAAACCTTCCAAGAGCTTTAACAACAAGGGCTTGTTCAAGAAAAATCCAAGAGAATGCTCAACCGACACTATGGAAGCAAAATTACACTTAATAACAAGAGACACTTTCTCAAGAAATATTTCATACATCAAAATCCTAACAATGAATATCCATGAAGTAGCAAAGCATCCACTCCAAAAAGTCGCTCTAACTAGCCATCCATAACATTTTTCATGATAGAGAACATAGTAGTAGACAAATAGTGATGTATCTCCACAAGTAGCAATGATTTACAAATAATAAGTGCTTCTTTATTTATATGAGAGATATAAAACCCTTCTCATTACAATAATAATATTCTCCTAGCTTTTAGCCTAAAATAATATAAAATACCATTATATCTTTGCAAACCATAGAGATATGGTACAAAATACATAAACTATGAGAATGTTATGCCACCTATACAATAATATTCATGAAACATGAGTGAATGAGTCAAAGACCCAAAATATGCTCCCCAACTCAAGTAAACTCTCCTCAAGTGCCTAGTCATCCTCCTCAACATGTGGAATGACCTCCTCAAAAGCCTCAACGACCTCCAAAAGTGTGCCATGAGTGGTAAACAAATTGCAATAATCTTTTCACAATAGATATTAAAAGCACCATAACTATGCCATTTTTTTTCAAATTTCTATCATGAACACTTTTTGGAAATCTTGTGGCCATTCTGCATCTAATGGCATTGATCTAGTGGAATTTTGGGTATCCTATCAAAAGATAATTTCTCCTAAAGCTAGTAGCCCTAAAAATAGATGCTAAAATCTCCTCAATATTTGTAATGGCCTATAAAAGAAGTAGGACGACCTTCGTCAAGCATGAAAGTGGCCTTCTCAATGTCCTCCAAAGGACCAAGGTGTCAATCAAGTATGTGGCTATGTGCAATCCATTATTCGAGGAGGGAATCATGTAATCCAATGCATTGTGAAGATTGAAAGCAAGGTACACAATTCAAACACAACATATAAAGTGAGTCATGTCAATAAAAAATCCATTAGATATATCTCATTAAGAATCCTATTCAAACTTCACACTAGCTTACAAAGTTATACAATTTTCCAAATTTAGGTATGGGAGGATCATTATTACCCACTATTAGGTGTTCCAACACCCAATATAAGAAGTATTTCCCAAGGAATGCATCAATAAGTATGTGCAATGGCATGTGGTATGGTTTCGGGTTTGGTTCATAGGTGGATGTCATTAACATGCAAGGTCACATAAGATATTCATCCACATGAGCGCCTTTGTAGAGGAAGAACTTATTTAATGAGGCACCCTTTCCTCAACACTATGTCTTTCCAAACCCCGATTTTCCTTTTTATTTATTTCTTTAACTTGTTTTGGCTTTTGAATTTCATTTTATAAGTCCTTTTGTTAGGTATGCATTCATTGCATAAGACTCAGGGTGATGGATTCTTAATGAGGGGGTAGAGCTCATGCTTCACTTTATTTATTGGTTTTTAGACTTTCTTTTTCATGTTTGTTTCTTCGATTTGCATTTTTTATTAGGGATTTTTCTCTTTCTATATCATTTTTTATATAAAGTTGCATCAACCTGGGCATTGAAGCCCCTTCTTCTCATGGGATTATGGAGCACGAGCCTTTTTAGGATACATGTAAAAACTAATCCAAAATAAAGGACAATGGATAAAGGATATATGGAATATGTTATGTATGGTAATGATATGGACACATTACCCTTATTAGCCCCCCCCCAATAGAACAAATTTTCCCAAGAGTGACAACACTTTACTGGGAGACGATGATGGCCACCAATGTGAAACAAGGCAAAAAGTATAAATTCAAAGAATCATGATTCGTAATCCAATTCAATCCATAATCAACATTTTCATACCCAAAACATTGACATTATCACTCGATAAGAAGTATCAGAACAATGAACCTTAGTGTGTAAAGAACCATGTCATATGATGTGAGTGAGATGAGCATGTGATGAAAGGCATATATGGGAAACTGTCTGTGGAGAGTCTAGAATATTATCCCTATTTTTATTATGAACATTTTTTGTAAATCCAATGGCCATTCTGCATCTAACGATATTAATTTGGTGGAATTCCAAGTATTTTTTGAAGAGATAATTGCTCCTAAATTTGGTCGCCCTCAAACTAGGTGCTAAAATATCCTCAAGGGATGCAATAGACTATAAAATAAGTGGGGAGACCTCCAAAAAGAATGCAAGTGGCCTCCTCAATGTCCTCCAAAGGATCAAGGTGTCAATCAAGTATGTGGCTATGTATAATCTATCATCTGAGGAGGGGCTCATGTAGTCCAATGCACCATGGAGACCGAAATCAAGGTACACAATTCAAACACAAGATATAAAGTGAGTCATGTCAATGCAAAAACTATTAGATAGATCTCATTAAGTGTACTCTTCAAACTTCACACTATCATACAAATTTATACAATTTGCCAAGTTTAGGTATGGGAGGATCATTATTACCCCCTATTAGGTGTGCTAGTACCCAATATAAGAAGTATGTCCCAAGAAACCCATAAATATAAGTATGTCCAATGACATGTGGTATGGTTTTGGGTTTCCTTCATAGGTGGATAGCATACACATGGAAGGTCGCATAAGATATTCATCCACATGAGTACCTTTGTAGAGGGAGTGCTTATGCAATGATGTACCCTTTCCTTGATACTATGTCTTTCCAAACCCCTCTTTGCCTTTTTTTTTATTGCTTCAACCTTTTTTGGATTTTGAATTTCATTTTCTAATTCCTTTGGTTAGGTATGCATTCATTACATAGGACTTGAGGTGATGGCCTCTTGGTGAGGGTGTAGAGCTCATGCTTCACTTTATTTCTTGTTTTTTAGACTTTGTTTTTCTTGTTTTGCATTTATTTCTTTGCCTTGCATTTTGGATTAGGGCCTTTTCTCTTTCTATATCATTTTTTAATATAAAGTTGCATCAACCTTGGGCATTCAAGCCCCTTCTTCTCTTGAGATTATGAAGAACAAACGTTTTTTGGACACTTGTAACAACCAACCAAAAAGAAAGGACAATGGAGAAAGGATAGATGGAATTTGTTATTCATGGTAAGGAATATGGACACTTTACCCATATTAAGCCCCCCAAATAGTACAAATTTTATCAAGAGTGACAACACTTAACTAGGAGACGATGATGACCACCAAGGTGAAACAAGGAAAAAAATACAAACTCAAAGCATCATGATTCATAACCCAATTCAACCCATGATCACCATTTTCATGCCCATAAAATAGACATTATCACTCTATATGAAGTATCAAAACAATGCACCTCAATGTGTAATGCACCATGTCATTTGATGTGAGCGAGGTGAGCACGTAATGTAAGGCATATATGGAAAAATATATGTGGAGAGTCTGGAATGTCATCATAGGAACTACTGTATGGAATGTGGATCATGGAGAAAAAATCTCCTCTATTTACCCCTATAAGTGAGTGGGTAACAAATTCTAAAAGCTTAATGTCATATTCAAAATTTGAAAAATGACCCCAAAAAAATAAATATTGGACAATTTCACAGTATTGAAGATAACTTGGCCTATGGCCCCCATATCCTATGTTATCATACCAATAAGTAAAGAACATATAGATTAGAACCTCAAATGGAGAGGTGAACTAAATAAAATGTGTACTAATCTTCATCATCTGCAAGGGAGATGAGGCGTTGATTATTAAGTCTAGCTTGGTTCTCTTTAGAATCTCCTATATACCTTGGTTCCTCGTAGTATTTTAATCCTTGTTTCGATCCTTGGATAACATTTAGAAGGAAATAATACATGTCATTGAGTTGGTGCAATTATTCCAAGATGGTGTTCGAGATAGGTTTGGTTTTCTTGGAGACCATGTTCATATGGAAGGATTTCATTCTTTTGTGTGCCAATATAGGTTGAGAGTTAGTGATTGTCTATTATTTTTTCTCCTTGAGAACCCCATGTTTAGGGCAATGGGTTCGATTAATTCATTATTAATTTGCTTGTTTTGGGTGACAACCATTATAGCCCAAACTTTATCCTCCAACCTTTCCAAGTTTTGGATTGTGGCAACCTTTTCCTACCAACAAACCCATAGACTATGGAAAATTCTTATTAGTTGTGGCCCTTGGAGAAATTCCTTTTGGGAATTATCCCCATGATCTCTATGTTTGGAATTCTTGCTTCAATCTTTGTGTCTAGGCAAGTCTATCCCTATCTCTTCCTCTCTTTCCTTCTTTATATTGTTTTGGATTTGTAGACCATGAAAAGTACTCTATGTCATGGCCCAAATTTTAATAAATCTAGATACATAAATAAACACCACAATTCACAACCAATAACTAGTAAAAATAAGGATACACGACTCAAGATTACAAAATTTATAAGAAGGAGCGTGTGGTGAGTAACTTACCTGAAAGATGAAGGAATCAAATTACTTACAATTCCATGAATCTCAAACTGTGGCACTCCAATCCTTGATCTAGTATGCCACAACAAAGTGTGGGGGGTGGATCTCCTCCCAACCAACCCCTTAGTCATCACAACTAAGATCCCCCAAGCTCTCAATCCACTACTACACAAACTCTTCTTAGCCTTATCCTCAAATTGCAAAAGAAAAGGATATATCCCCCCTTTCTCCTTCTTATTCTTCCTTTCATATAATCCATCCATGATAAAGAAATTGAACCCTAGGATCCACTTGTCATTATGTAATTATTTCTTTCCCTCACTTTTTATTTTCCCATAAATTTATCTTAATTGTAGTGTTTTTCCACAAATTACCTTTACTCATTTTACCCCTTTCTTTTATTAAACAAATATTTGTTTTTAAGTACTTATTATGATTCCTTTATGATAATTAGTATACTTCTTTATTATTATTATTTGTTTAGTTAATAATAATAGTACTTATTATGATCCCTTTATGATAATTAGTATACTTCTTTATTATTATTATTTGTTTATTTAATAATAATAGTACTTATTATAGCTCGCAGGGGTGCGGTCTAGTGGCCAGCGGATGTGTTGTTAAGGCATTCATGTTGCTAAGCGAGTCACGAGTTCAAACCTCATCTTATCTGGAGGCTAGGCTTGTGGGCGGTGTGGTTCTCCCTAGGGGTTATAAGGCATTCGACAGGGATTCGACCTCGTTTCACGCAGTATCTAGATATCGTCGTAGTTACCGATTCCCCTAGATACAAAAAAAAATAAAAATAGTACTTATTATGATCCCGTTAAGAAACTTCATCCTGAAGTTAACTTTTGCATCTTCCACATCACCCTTTGTTGAACTAGTATAAGGCCATTGGACACAACAAGAATAGAATGCTCCCAGGAAGCGCAAGCAACATTATAACAATTATTTCCAACTTTTGAAACCAATATTTAGGCTTCTTGGTCTATCAAGGCTCTAATGCATGAGACCTCATCTTGGCCTATCATGACTCTAAGGCATGAGACCTCATCTTGGTCTATTAAGGATCTAAGGCACAAGACCTCATCTTAGTCTATCAATGATCTAAGGAACCACACCTCATCTTGGTCTATCGGGGATCTAAGGTACTAGACTAAGGCATCTTAGTCTATCAGGGATGCAAGTCATTAGACCAAGCCATCTTAGCCTAACATGGCTCTAAGATACCAAACCAAGGAATCTAAATCTATCTGGTCTCTAAGGCACCCAACCAAGGCATATCAAAAGGATAAAACAAAAATCCCTCCTTGTACTCCCTCATGTACATATCCCTAGGCATTGAAGTCTAATCCCACAACTCCACCGGTGAGAAACACTCTAGCCATTCTCTGGACTTCGACATCACAACTCCAATGCAAGGCATAAGAACTGCTAGCATAAATAGTTGATTGAGTTGTTCCCAACCCATAAGGTGTTACTTGTAAATGTTCTCTTTTGTGGTTATGGCTCCCACTAGATCATCATTTAAACCATCCCTCTCAGTCATCGATGGATTTCCTGGAAATCAACACCTCACAACATGCAACCAATGCATTAGTTTCAATCATAATATCCACATCTTATAGAAAGAATCCACATGCTAACTCTTGCATGTCATCGTGAGAATACAACCTCATTGTTATCACCACATGCTCATGCATGTCATCATAAAACATCTTATCATAAAATATTTTCATGCAATTACATGATTTCAACACATCAAGAGATACTATCATAAGAAATATAACCTTAACACAACTTTATCAAAGACATATCCTTTCATTGACATAGTTAAATGGAATCACATAACATCATATGTAAACACCATAGGCTCTTAAGATAGCATAATATCATGAGCATAATAATTATCTCAACATATTCTTATCATGATCCATAAACAAAATCAAGCCACTAGCTTGGATGATTATATATACAAGGAATACGATTTATCACATCTAATACAATAATCATCATTAAAACTTCCATCCTACACGGATCTACTTGGTTAAGTTCATCAACCCAAGATAACTCTCAAAGGGTCATCAATACTATGAGTACCATGTGATAATCCAGATACAAATTGTTTTCCAATAATACTTTCCTCTACTTTCCACAAGAAGGTTGACAATTTACTAGGTAGGTATTGTCACTCTATTAGTATGCTCATGTTTCCCTATATTTTCCTTATTTGATTACACCATTAACTGCCAAGTAAGCCCCAAATTATAGATCCACAATCTCTAAGCATGTATTATTTCCCACACGATGACATTTGGTGAAATTCAACATAAGTTATTACTAGCCTTACTAGCATAATTTAAATCACCATTCATGTTGCTTCCACTAGATAACATCCTAAGGTAGGTGACAACACTAAAACATGTCATTTAAAAGGACAATTATCTTAAGGTTTCACTTAATTATCAAACATGGGGTTCGTCTTGAACTTGTGAGACACAAATTTTGTATGTACAGAATCAAGAGCTTGGAGATTGACTGGTTTGTAACTCGAATAACAATCTACTCTATTCAAGATAAATATTTGAAATCATTGAACTGAAAAACCAAATGCAAAGAGAACTACTTTGATTGTATCTTGGTCTGACTGGTGGCTGATTCTAGTTTTGGGTTACAAAGGTTCCCTTACTTACTCTGATAGTGAGACACAAAATATACAACCATTTCATTCCAATTAAAATTAACTTCATTCAAATGCACACTTGAAATTCTATTAAAATAATCTAGTAGCTACCAACAACAATAGGCTTGTACAAATAAGAATGCTTAAAAACATAGTATAAAAGGTGAAATATAAACAAGGACGCAATTTAAACCAAGTGTGGAAATACACAACATATAAACAGAGAAAAACAAAGTTTTGTGAAGTAAATAAATAAAGACAAGAAATATACACATAAAATAATAACTGAATACCTCCTTGAAGCAGGGCCAACTCCAAACAGGTTCAACAAAAAGGAAAATGAAGCTACGTCACTTACAATTCGCTCATAACATGAAATGGAACTATATATATATAAAACAAAAAATTGAAAGTTTTGTGCACAAAGTATATAACAATCCTCTAATTAATCTCTTATCTCCCAAACACAAGAATGGAATTGAGTTTATATAGCTATAGATAGGAATCTACCCATAACAATTTGTATTTACAAAAATCCCTAAATCTATAGACATATTATTGTTGTTCATTAAACATATGATGTGTTTCACAGAGAAATGTATATTCCAAAGATATCAAAATACCAATATCCCATGAATTCCAAGGTAGAGATTTGTGGCTATGGGTAAATGCACTCAAACTGCCCCTTGATTCACTCCATTTCTTTATCCATATGTGCATTGGATGAATTCAACTCGATTCCTTTTCATTCTAGCCTTCTCCAATCCTTTGAGGAATCACCACCTCTTTATTACAACCTTGGATTAATTGCAACATGTGATATGCTTGGTCATTCTTAGAGTTTATGGTTAACAATTTTTAATGAAGTTTATAATATAAACATAAACTTCTAATGGTTAACTCATAATGGTTATAATGGTTAAATCATACTTCTATCCTAATTTTATAATATAAACATGAAAACATGAGAAATACAATCCATATTTACCATTGTACAAATCATGGCTAGGACAGGTGGAGAATGTTATATATGAGGGTCATATTTGGCTTTATTAGACTTAAACATCATCAAAATAGAGACAAAAATGTATCATTTCACAGTCCCATCAGTAGGAGAATATTTCCTTTACACTAAATTGTTTCTCCTTTTCTGCTTATGGAATTTCATAATTCCTGACTTGTCTACTAACACTTGTTATTCAAAATGTAGGTTGACCATTGAGATATATTGTTGTTTTGAACTCCTTAATTCATTTGTTGATAAAAAAAATTATGTACTCTCTTTGTTAACTCATTACTCACACACTCTCACATATCAAGCTAAGTCATCATGATTCTTACCCCCCTCTTTAAGAGGCGATGTCCTCGGAGCAACAACAACCAAATAACATTTTATGAATTTTTGTATGAGAAGGAAAATTCAACCATGCCATCAATCTTCAAATGCACCTTTATTGAAATGGAAATCATGTTTCTTCAATTCGAGCATCAAATTTGGCCAATACGAAATTGAATATTTGTCTTTTAAATGACTATCAATTTGATGTCCTTAGTTTACAGTTCTAAAAACTCAAGTTTTTAAGCAAAGGAACATAGAATGAATCGTGATTTTATTTGCGCAATGTTTGGCATCGTCCTCTAGATTTAAAATTCAACCTTCCGCCTCATTATAAATCTTCAATACAACTTCAAGGATTATATGTAAAGAGCATTAAAAAAATGGTGAAACAAAACAATCAATCAGGCATAAAACTTCCATGATCTTAGAGCTTGATTTTTTGGATTCATGCACATACTTGGTGTCTTCATTTGCATTTTTGACATTTTGGTCTAACCTTTGTCTTGGAACTCCATGCTTCACTAGGACTTTGAAAACATTTTCACCATCACCATTAGTCTACACCAACATGTACAAGGAACGTTTGATCCAATGTACTAACCATGATTTTAACAGCACATAAGAATCTGATGCATTGATTTCCTATCAAGAAGATGATACCCAATTATCAACCACACTAAGTAGATTCCTTCTTGAATTCAACGTTCCCAGGGAGCAACTTCTAATCGTCATTGAAAAAATCAATACAAGTGACATGACTACAAATACAAAAACTTCCAATTAATTTCAGTAACATAGGCTCCAAGCCTCAAAATTAATCAGGCCACATATTCATATATCAAGTGGCTTCTCAACTCCTTATTTATCAAGTAGTGGCATTTGCAATGGATTCAACCCATGTTAGTTTAATAATCTAAGATGAGAACAAATTTTAAGAATAATCACCATTAATAAATAGATTTGTTGGGCACTTTAGACCGAACCAATTGCAATCCTATCCAATGCATATCAACACCAAAATATAATGGCTATCATTGCTTAAGGTCTATGTAGTGCTTATTTCACCACATCCAACCCTTCCATACCTCCTCATAAACTAATTTTCCCTGGGAAACCGATTGATCATATCCATTCAAAACAACTTCATCACAACAAATTCAACACCCAATCGCCTTGATCACAATGCATACACTAAAACTATCATTCTCCAAAATGGGCATATCGACACAGTCACATTATTCATGAATGCATCAATTTTCAATAGCATTTTAGGACTTTGATTGTAACCATATCAACCTTATCAATGAGCCAAACTTACACTTGTTGGCACATTTTTTAAAAATCCAAATCAACACCATCACCAATCAATAAAGTAACATGATGGTATCATGGATAGTGATAGTCATATTCAAGTGTTCTACGCTATAACAATGAATTCCAAGTTAAAATATCCACAATGTAGCCTAATTAGAGGGAAATAATCCACCTTGCCCAATTCATCATGGTTCATTTAGCTCACCATAGATTAAAATCATGTCATTCATTATATAGTTGTTGGTCACGTCTCAATAGTATTATGGTTTCATCCATTTAATAGAAGCAACAAATCATGCATGCCTAGAAACAATGCTTTCTAAAAAAACCTCAGATATAATCCAACTTCATGGATTTACTTGGCCTTTTCTTTGGATTCCTCTTCATTGGTGGTGAATTCTTATATGCATATGTATCTAACTAAAATCATTAGGCGGCAATCCCCCTCACAATGCAAAAACAAGCACCTTAATGAATACAAACACACAAAAATCAATGGTGTACCCAACCATACACACTCAACACAAAATCGAAACATGCATTGCAACCATCTACAATAAAATCATTCATACTTACATTAGTGAACTTTCTAGATCGAAGCACAAGAACACACGTTCTTCTTCAACACTTAAGACTTCACCATTTGAAGCCTTAAATGAATGTTTTTCCAGTATTCACTCATCTTCTTTAAAATCCAACGACCATCATCCAAGTTATTGCACTCAAAACATAATTCAAAACACACATTGTGAATTCATTTACTATCAAATAATTCACACTCTTGTTAGTGTTTTCTAGATCAAGCATGACACCACACATTCTTCTTCAACTCTTGTAAGAGAGTTTTTGTTTGATCTTTCATCCTTCAACAAGAATGTCATGGTAACTAGAGCTAACTTTCTAGAAAATAATCTTTTGCGCTCTTTTCCAAGCCTCAACTTTTGTTGTCACAATTTCAACAAATCCTCTTTCTTATGTTCATTCATATGCCTTGGCATGATTGGTTTTCACTAAGGAAGACCATTATTCCCTAATAATTGCATTTGCAAAATCTCTTTCACATTTCAACTTGTCCACACTAGATTTGTAGATCCACCAATGAATAATTCTACCCCTCAACTTGGATGACAAAAAAATAACATGCACAACAACATGAAATCATCCACAAATAAAAGAGATGCATATACACAACATGAATCCACACTTGCTAGTAAAAACATTCCCTCAACAACACCAAATTATCGTTAGATATGAGAAATATGCATAAACATATAATGAGATCTATCGATCTAAACTCCTATGCATGCATCAATAGATATTAAATCAAATAAATCAAGAACCAAAGAAGACAAAAGAATGAGACAAGGATTTACGTGGTAAAACCCCAATGTGGGAAAACATCCACAAAAGGCTTGGTCTTCTTATTCCTTAAGAAAACTCAATCTTTACAAGAGCATCCCTCCACAAGTACCTTAGAGAACATACAATCACTACCAATATATCAATATGACCTCCTTCACCTCTCTTATATATGAGAGAGTGAAAGGGAAAAAAATCCCATGATACATGTGGGACAAACCTTTTACAAGATAATGAGTTATTGAAGAATAACTTTACAAAATACCACTAGGCATTCATTAGCACATTCTAACACTCCCCCTTAATGATGACTAGAGGTATAGAATCACAGTTGGAGGAACATGTCATTAACCAACGTTCCCCCTTGATGACAACTTCCTGCATCCCCAATAAGTTACAAAGTCGGAGAAACTTCACCTCTGTCATGGATTTGGTGAAGATATTAGTAGCTTGTTTTCCAGTAGGACTATACTCCAGACGAATAACACCATAAACTACCAAATATCAAATGGAATGAGTATCAAGATCAATGTGTTTGGTATTGGAGTGATAGAATGGATTGTAAGCAAGCTAAATAACACT
>JZKD02S1693710.1:0-10808 GCA_000966675.3 Picea glauca | reverse complement strand
ATTCTACATACCACCAGAAATGACATGAAAATAACTATCCATATAGGATAGTTTCCCTGAAAAATTTACTATCCTTCATCTCATTATTCCACAATTAAGCATCGGTTCTCTTACTCCGCAAAGTGTCTTCCTGTGAGGGCTTTCACCATAAGGGGACCACTTTGGAGTTCATCCATATTTACTTCTTATCAACCATGAAAAAACAATAATGATTCGTATTTACATCAAACACTATTGGTTCCATTACCCAAACCTTTCTGCTATGGGGATTTCTTCAAGGGTTGACATCAATGACAACCAACCTTAATCAACAACCTCCTTAGCTGCCATGTACCTTGCTTCACAAGAAGAAAGAGAAATTGTTCTAAACTTCTTACCGGACCATGAAATGGGACCTGAAACAAGATGAAAGACATATTCGATACTAGATATTATGTCGGTAGTATCTCCTACCCAATCAGAATCGGTGTAACCAAGAAGTGAAACAGAAGCCTTTCTTGAATAGAAAACACCATAATGGAGTGTGCCCTGAAGATATATGAGAATCCACTTAGTTGTTTTCCAATGACTGTCATGAGGCTTTTGCATAAACCTAGAGAGCATTCTAACAAAAAAGGAGAGATCAAGCTTGCTATGTGTCAGATAGATCAAACTCCCAACAAGTTGACGATAGAGTGTTGCATCAACAAGAGGACTTGAACAATCAACAACTAATTTTACTCCAGACTGAAATGGTGTGGGTGAAGTCTTACAATCACTCATATGAAATCGATATAGTAATTTATAAGCATACTTAGGTTGAGAAAGGAATATCCCATCATCCATGTGCCACATTTGAAGACCAATAAAATAATGCAATAGGCAGAAGTCTGTCATCTCAAAGCATTGCTTAAGATCAGTCTTCAATTCTTGAATTAAAGAAAGATGATTGCCCACAAGGATGAGATCATCCACATAAAGAAAAAAAATGAACACGTCATCATCAAATAATTTAACATATATATTTGGATCAGGTCGACACTGCTTGAAACCACTGTGCAAGAAACAAGTATCAATTTTCTCATTCCAATCCCTCGGTGCTTGTTTAAGACCATGCAAAGACATGTTCAAATTTCATACCAAACTTGAAGTTTCAGAGGAGGTAAAGGTAGGTGGTTGTTGCATATAAATTTATTCATGAATATCACCATTTAAAAATGTGCCCTTGACATTTATTTGGTGAATTTTCCAATGACAAGATGCAACAAGAGAAATGATGGTTTCGATGGTGTTCATTTTCGCAACAAGAGAAAAAGTCTTAGTATAATATATACCTCCTTTCTGATGAAATCTTTTAGTGACCAACCATGCCTTATGTTTTTAAATATACCCTTCTGTAGTGAACTTTGTTTTATAATCCCATTTGCAAACAACAAGATTATTACCAAGAGGTAGAGGACCAAGATTCCAAGTATTGTTCTTCATAAAAGATTCATACTCGAGAGATATTGCATTCTTCCATTTTGGTTTTCCTTTAGATTCTGCATAAGTGGAGAGATCATCTGTGACTAACACTTTTTCCATGAGATCAAAATGAGATTGAGTCCTTCGAGTGTCAGATAGATCACCAATATCATAATCTACAGACTCAAGTGTATTTTGTACCCAAACTAGAAGAGAAGGAGTAGTAGTGGGAACCACTCTAGTATATTTAGAAAATTCAAGTGGATCACTTGAACTTGTAGGTGAATCAGGATCTAGACCTTGCCCAATACTTGAGGAAGAGGAAGAGACATAGCTTCAACTAAAGATTGAGGCAAGTAGAGACATCATCAGTCTTGTCATATAAATAAGCCAAAGTTTTCCATACCTTGATAGGGTCATCTTCATCTTCGATATGTACTTGTAGACTGTCTCAGACAGTTTTCCCAGTAAGACCTCATGCATGTTCACAATTATCTTCCCATGCAATTAATTATTTAACATTAGATGGTTTCATGCTTGCACCATTTACTAAGGATAGAAGATTATTTCCCCTGAGAACGACAATCATCTTTCACTTCCAAATAAGGTAGTTAGTACCAACTAACTCAGGAATGGAAGAAATCTCTGAAGTCATGATACCAAAAGCTGAGAAAAAAAAAACTATGCAAGAAAATTAATGCAAACTAAAGCAAATAAGATGAACATATCCATGTGGAGTTCTATATTAGTATGGAAAGGTTGTAGATCTACAACAAACTCTCACTGCCTCTATCAGGAGAAAGAAAAAATAATCTCGAATGGTAAGAACCCTCGGCTCCGTGATAAAAGACTTAGATGACTGCAAGAAGGTCAAATCGACTTCTAAAGAGTTAGATTAGTCCTCTGTTCAATGAATTGACTTTCTCATCATGATATCGACCATCTAAGAGCGTGATCATATGCACATAGGTTAAATCATGATATTACATATGTGTTTGTACATGCAGGGAGGTATATTAGGCTAAAAAAACCCTCGGATCTGAGGAAAAATGGAATCTAACCACCAGATTGGCCCTCCATAAACCAAATTGGCCCTCTAAACTATCAGATCATCCTCTTAAGCAAGAAAAATTCCTCAACAAAGGTAAAATCAGCCTCTTTAAGAGAAATCAATGGAAAACCTTGCAAAGAACGATCCATACGCTGCAAATGGGGAGAAATCGACCTCCAATAGGAAAAATTGTTGCACAATAACCCACGACAAAGTGAATCAACAACTTAGAGAGATAAAACGACCCCCAAAGAGATAGATAAAATCCTTAGACAATCAAATCGTTTCAAATCACCCTTCTCTACTTAGAACATGGTCATACGATGGTGGAAACCCTCACCTTGGTGGAACTCATCCCTACAACAACAAAATGACCTTCCAAGATGCAATCACCCTCCTTAATCAGATGAATTGAACATGTGATCAAAAAATCGACCTGAGCACCTACAAATTTTCCCAAAAAATGTGGTTGCATAGAAAAAAATTTGAATAAGTACAGTCTGTATAGTTGGGAAAGAGGCGAAGGAGAGGTTTTGAGATCAAAAGTTATCATCTTCAAAAGAAATGGCTAGGTTCGATAAAAAATCTAGGCAGTGTAAAAGAAATAGGCTTGGTAAACCACCAAACCTAAAAATTTGGCTAAACGCTTTAGATTTTTGAAAAAAAAAAATTCCTTGGCTAGGCTAGGGAAACTAATTCAAATATGGGCAAACAAAATCTGATTTTAACGAACCAATAGTCTATCTTGAATAAGTTTTCTATTTCAGAGTCAATGGTGAGGTCGTATCTATAGAAAAAGACTCAGAAAAGGTGATACATACTCAGATCCGATGAAAACCAAAGTGGTTGTCCAAATAAAAAATTATATCTACAAGAGAAAGGGGATCAAATAAACAGATCTATTGAACTTGATGTGAAAAATTCAAAAAGGAATTTTTACAAGGAGAAAGAGCTCGGTAGCCAGCTCTGATACCATGTTAGATCTAAGAAATATGAATAAACATATAATGAGATCTATTGGTATAAACTACTATGGATGCATTAATAGACAATAAATCAAAGAAATTAAGAACCAAAGAAGAAAAAAGAACGAGAGAAGGATTTATGTGGTAAAACTCCAATGTGGGGAAACATCCACGGAAGGCTTGGTCTTCTTATTCCTCAGGAAAAATCAATATTTATAAGAGCATCCCTCCACAAGTTCCTTAGAGCACATACAATCACTACTAATATATCAATATGACGTCCTTCACCTCCTTTATATATGAGAGATTGAAAGGAAAACAAATCCCATGATGCATGTGGGATAAACCCTTTTAGAAGATAACGAGTTATGGAAGAATAACTTTACAAAAGACCACCAGGCATTCATTAACACATTCTAACACTTACAATTCCAATATAGTGTCACTTAATATTATTCTTTGAATAGTGGGAACCAACAACTAAATTTATCCCAACTACATTTAAATCAATAAATAAGTGTATTTTACACCATTCTTGGGAGTTTTCACAATAACTCTTCATATTGTTCACAAAATGGACACCCTTAAATCCAAAGATGGGACTGCATCAAATGGCATCACTATGTTCTGATGTGCCACATCATTAGACATTGACTTATCCATGCTACAAACATGGGAGAATAATGATATGCTTTTGTTAATCTTCCTTATATTCCATGAATGAAAAGTACATGTATTATTCATGGAACAAAACGAAATTATTAGCTAACATAGACACACTAAATCATGCACATTTTATGTTTTTAAGTTGATTTACAGAATATTGAATTCTTATATGTTAAGCCTCTTTTATGTTTTATTTTATTTTTTATAGATTAGCTTCAAGTATCCAACTTAATGTTTGTGTATTTAGACTATTAAAATATCATATACTCACAAGTAGGCAAAATATGTAATTTGCAAGCTACAGTTTGCACAAAACTAATCTATGTTTCACTCACTAAAATTGTAAATTGTTCAATGCAAGTTGACTAATACCCATGATGGACCTCCATGCAAAAAAAAAAATGAAGAGATTGTTAGAACCATTTTCACAAGCTTCCATGAATAATGGTCATGCTTCATCTACTCAATTTATGAAGAAGGTTGTTCTATCCACATCACAATGTAAACCACATCCCTCATGGAGATAGTTATTTATACTAAGTACATGAATCATTGTATGGGATCTTGTGCCTAATATGTTTATTACAATCTATCACTCTGCATTCAAATCTCAGTGGCGTCTTTTCATTATGAAATCTTAGATTTTTTATAAATTTACCTAACATCCCTTGTGATCTTCCCTTGCAATCTTTCACTGAAAACATATTGGTCCTTCTATTTTCTATGTGTGTCTATCCACCAGGGTATAATGAATCATCACCTCATAGTCAGATCGATCAACTTCCTTCATCGAAAAACAAATCATTCTTTTATTCTCTCATGGTTGAATACATAGGTGATAATAATTTTTTTTTTGGTTAATTATATAATTGAATTTTATGATTTATCATGTGTTGATTATATAACTGAATTTTATTCTCTGATCCCAACGATGTTCTCACAATAGAAACAGTGCCAAAAAAAAACATGAAGACAAAATAGATACAAGGCTCTTAAGTATCTAGATAAATTGGAGTGAAACTAACACACTGTCATTTTCTATGCAATATTTTTACCTAATAGGGGCTTCCAAGTTGGAAAAGCCAATAGAAAAAAAGGTACAAGGACAGATCACGACCACGGGATTGTGAAATTACTGGGTAGAATTGACTTGAAACCGGTTTTAGAGAGAAAACTGAATAGCATGATCTCTCCAATTGATCCAAAAATTTAGAGGATACAAATAATAAGAAAAGGCAAGAAGTCTCCAAAGGTTTTGGTTTATGATACTTTTTTGTGAACACTGAACCAAAATTCCTGAATTCAAAGAAAATAAATTAGAATATGCCTCGACAATCTTGTATAATGAAGTATGTCATGATGCGAAGATTGTTTAAGTGGCAATGACATTATCTCCATCATCTATGATACTTCTGGTGTACTCATTTATTATTGTTTGGTTTGTCGGTGGCTCACTTTTTTTCACCCATGCCTTATAAGTACCAATCAAACTACATATGATCATTTCTAGTAATGACAGGAGATTAGGGTTAATCCTTACAATCAAGGAGTAGTCAAGATAAATGGTTGGGATGCATTAATATAAATGGTGAATGTTGAATCATAACTTACAATGATGAGATAAGAATGTGAATTTGCAATCAACAAGATACAACAAACCACAATTACAAATGCCAATATGAATGGACATGACCATCATGATCTCTGAATCTCTACAAAAATACTTTACAAGAACCCTCAACAAGTAGATCATTTGTCACCTGGTGGATCGACAATTGTAGTAGGAAGAACTACAAAATAAAATAGATTTGATCAAAGAAAAGTACCATATCACTATCAAAGAAGTGAAACGCGTGAGATCACTATCACTATAAATCTTTTCCATGTGTGTTGATTACAGAATGATGGAGAAATATCAATACTATGACAAATAAATCTTAGGTATTGTCTTTTCCATTACACCCCCAAATGGATGTAGATCTGCAAGCTGGTGTATATCTTTGTAACCAATTGAATTTGGATCTAAATGACTATATTTTATTTATATCATGTGACCTCGTGCTTAACTCCTGTGTTAGAGGAGCTTCCCAACACACTAGTTGTAAAAATGGATTTTACTCGTTAATGACTCATAGGCTTCATTTTTGTGGCCTTGGAGAGTTTACTCTCCAATCCTAATCTAAGGCCTTGAGTCTATCTAATGTTAGTTTACTTTAAAAATAAAAATGTCTAATTGATTTTAGATTATGCAATTTCTTTTTATGGTTGTTGTTTACATCAAAGGGAAATGAATGCAACTTTAACGATGTTTTTTACTCTTGTTCACTTAAATGAATTCTAGCTACGTGAGGGAGAAGAGATATTTTTATTTGTAAACTTCTAATAGTAATCCCACACACCAAACAACCATTCACACAATTCAAATCCAAAATTCTTCTAAGAACTCAAGACAAACAATTTAGCAATGCAAACTCTTGTTCTAATGCTTCAAAATCTCACAAGCAAGCAAATTGTTTGTTTTTTTCGTAACTTTTCCAAATGTAATGCAAAAATATTATTGATCTATGCAAGAACAAAAAATGAAAATGGAAAACCAACAAAACCGCAAGCCAAGGGATGTAGGAAATTGGTAGTGATTCTATACAAGTCCACTCCATTGTCTCTATAGAGATCTCACCCAAAACTCACCTAAAAGGACAACTCTAGCAATGAATGATAATCACAAAAGGAAAAACCCAATGCAATCGGAACTAGACACTACCAGATCTGTTGGGTTCACTTCCCAACTTCAAATGGATCACTAAACAGTAAACACACTTAATCAAGCAATCCAAACAAGTCACACACACACACACACACACATCAAACAAGGATTGAAGGCAAATATGTGACAATAAGACTCAAACATAGGCAATATGTGCACAACATAGATCAATTAGAAGCTTCTGGGATCAGACAAGGTAGATCTAACCTCAAAATACTGTCAATCTTGCAATTTCCCTAGTTTACAGGGATCAGTGTGGGACACAGACAGTATAATCGGTGACGATCATCGCATGACTCTTATACCGCAACCTGTGACGACTATAGATTTTATTTTTTTTTTGAAAAAATGGATCTACTTGAAATCTGTCTCATATCTATCTAATATGATATATCTAACCTCTGGAAGAGTTTAGGGAAGAAACATTAAATCACAAACAGAAAACAAAGGCTAACTTGGCCAGGAATTCTTAACTGGAGAAGAATCGAAGATTCTTCCCCAACAGAGTCACCAGTTCTATTGTTGGAGAAATCTCACTAGTATGGTGAGTTAGATCTCCCTAGGACCTTCCTATTGATCCTAGACAAACAATGGGGATAGAATTCTATGATTTTTCTGGATCTAAACAAGCAATTCCTTTTACACCAAGAGAGGAGAGAATGGCATACCTTACTTTTGTAGGCTGTCATCATATGTCATGGTTGTTGCAGACCCTGAGTTCCATCTCTAGTCCTTGCAACCTACTTCCTGCACATGAGAAACAAACAAACACAAATCTCTTTCTTCTCCTAGTGTTAGAAATCACTAATTTGATTCAGATCTAACATGATCTATTAATTCCAAGACCAGATCCAAACATTCATGAGAAAAACATACACATTTACAGGAGAAAACCAGTGATCTATTATATCAAAATTTAGGGAATACATCAAATGTCATAACTTAATGAATATGTATTTCCCTTTGGCTCCTTGCTCCTTGATTCTGCTCATCTTCTTGATCAAACTAGGCAATTTGATTCTAGTTGTTGTGGATAGGAAAAGCACCTCTACAAGTGGCCATCATAACTCTACAAATGAATCTTCCTCCTCTTGCTCAATACTTTCCTTCTTTATATAGATCCTTGGAAAATTATTGGGAGAGATTCAAGATCTTATAGAACCCAATAGAGACTCGAATCATGTGAGTTCCTAGGCTCATGTCATGAAGATACAATTCATCCCTTTCTTATCTCTTTGTAACTCCACGAATCTAGAAATTTATAGGGATTTTYGCATGCTGCACTATAAATGACTAGCAATTCTTGTCACATGATGTCTCATATAGGTCCCACGATGACCTTAAAAAAAGTGCCAAATCCTAAGCAAGAAATGTGATTTRACTTTCATCTTTTGTTGGATTCCCTTTTGGCCCGATAGAGTGGAAATTAAGGCTATAAATAATCTAGGTGGATATCAATGGTCACCCACCTCTTCCAACTGGCTCACATACATATTTCATCTTSGCAGTTTCATTTTGAGGCCCTAAACAATGTTTTTTGGGCCCGCCATAGTCACAATGTAGTCAAAGTTAGAGTGTGACAGAATAATGTGTAGTTCTTGGATATATCTTTCCAATGGGCTATCATGCACCTAAAAAAAATATCATATGCAAAAGTTACGACCCCGGGAAGTTCATGTACCAACTTACCCCAATGGGGCCCACATGAATTTTGGCGCTTCATCTCCTAGGGTTAGGCTTTTGGATGTCTAGGGTTTTGGAATTCATGTTTGATGTAAGAGGAATTTGGAGCCTCATTGTACTCATCTTCTCGTGAATGAGTGTAGACATCACATCTCTTCTCAGAGATAAGTTGTCACCACTCTAGCAAACTTTTTTTAGTCTACATTTTACAGTTTCAACACATTTATTATTTAATAGAAGTCAAGATTTATTGTATCTCTGTTATTATTCACTGTGTATTTGTGTTAATATTATAGATCCATTTTTTCATTTCATTCCGCTCATAAATCTCGATCAATGGTTTAATAATGGTCTGCTCCTTGTCATTTTTTAGTCCATGTCCCCAACGAGGTCAGGGTATAGAGAGTTGGGTCTCGAGCTTGTTTCTCTTGAGGAAAAATGCTCTTGCACGCCCAAGAAACCTTCCTTGGCGAGAGAAAATAAAGATGACAGGATAGGAGATCCTTTCAAAATGTTTCTCAAGGAAGCACTCGAGAAACAGAGGAACGAGATGATGGACAACTTTACACAAATCCTTCGATTGTTGTCGACAAGAGACACATCTACCTCAATTGGAGGTGCCACCCCTTTCAATGTACAAATCAATTTTTATATTCCTATATTTGAAGGTCAAATAGATGTGGATGTTGTCGATAAATGGTTAAACCTTATAGAAGGGTTTTTTTTCTGTCCACAAGTCCACTTCGATAGAGAAAAGATTACATTTTCACTCCTCAAGGTCATCCCCCATGTCAAATATTGGTGGGATATTTTCTGTGAGCAAAAGGAAACAAAGGGATCTACATTATTTGTAGTTGGACCCACTTGGGGTTCCTTTATGGATTATATTAAGGAACAATACTATCATGTTGGAAGTTATGATGACTTATATACAAGATGGACCACACTGCGGTAGGAAAGGGACCAAACAATACCAGAGTTCATCAATGTCTTCCATACCTTGTGCACCAAGTTGGGTATCAAAGACTCTGAGTGACATATGGTGCTCAAGTACCACAATGGTATGCATAGATACATTCAGACAGAAATGGAGTTTGCAAACATTTTTCCCTTGGGAACGGCCTATCGATATGTTGTCAAAATTGAGCAGAAGCCTAAACAAAAGACGCGACAGTTTGGGTCTGCAAACTCCTCACAGCAGAAGCAAAGAAAAGGCGTCCCCAACCCACAGAAAAAAGGGAAGAGAAAGTATGGGTAGCCTCAGGACAACCAGTCCAAACTGCAAACAAATAAGGACAATGGGAAGACAAAGAAAGACACTGGGAAATGGTGTGAGTTCCATAAGAGCCCCTGACATAACATCATTGAATGTCATTCAAAGCAGTCATTGGTGGCCGAGGTGAAAACCTATGAGTCAAATGCAGGCTCCGACTCGGAGTCGAAACCAGAAAAAGGGAGATGGACCATTGATGCAAAACCTAGTGCCACTGTTGCTACCATCAAGAAGGTCCATATCGACAAACCTGATGAACCAGAGGAAGGTGAGTGCCTATTTCATTCATAGATGTGGGTGAAGGGGACTTCGTTGCACTTCATCATTGATAGTGGTAGCTAGACGAAACTCATCTCAATGGAGGTCATCAAATGGTTGCCTATGCTGACATCACCGTACTCACAGTCGTACACCATCGGGTGGCTCCACTAAGGGAGTGATCTCCACGTCAGCCAACATTTTCTCCTAGCCTACGACATCAAGCCCTTCAAAGATGAGGTATTGTGTGATGTCTCCCCCCTTGAAGTTGGTGATGTTCTTTTGGGCCAACCTTATTTATGGAAACATCATTTTGTATATGATTCTAGGCCTCATAGTGTTATTATTACTTTGGACATGAGATTATACAGGACACCAGAGGAGATTGTACCGAATGGGCAAGTCTATCGTCGCTCTCTGTCAGAAAATAAGGAAATCAAGCACTAGATCTAAGAGATGCTTGAAAAGGTTCACATCCACCCAATCTCATCACCTTGTGGAAGCCCAATTGTTCTTGTGTAGAAGAAAGACGGGTCATGGCGACTTTGCATTGATTACCGGGCCCTAAATAAAATCATACTTAGGAACTGATACCTAATTCCCTGAATTGACAATCTCCTTGACTAGCTAAAGGGGGCCAAATACTTCAGTAAGATTGATCTGAAGTCTGGATACCAATAGGTTCCAATAGATCAAACCGATGTA
>JZKD02S1693699.1:94793-112148 GCA_000966675.3 Picea glauca | reverse complement strand
GTGTGTACACGAATCATAAGGCAGTACCACGGATCCTAATGCAATGTATACATATGTATGTATGTATGTATGTACACACATATGCATTCATATATGTATGTATGTATACTGGTACACAGATTGCAAGGGAATATCACGGATCCCAATGCAATGTCATGAATCCCATAATAAGTATGCAAATCTTGAGGTGTGGTACATGGATCCCAAGGCACACACACACATACATTGGGATCAATACCATTTTTCTTGGGATCCGTGACACTACATTGGGATCTATGACAATGCATTGGACAATGACAAGGACTCCACATCAACATCATGTGGCACCTAGACGACTCCTGGGGGGCACACTTACTTTCTTGGACATATCTTCTTACACATGTGGCTTGTTGGAGTTGATTATGCTTTGTTGACCCACATGTGAGGTTGTTGAGGTGGTTGGAGTTAGTTGAGGGGTTGCTACAACTATCTGGACGAATTCTCGAGCTTGTTATGAGTTAGTTGAAGTAGCTATGAACTTGTTGGACCACTCACTCGATGGAGCGTCTCATTCCTAGTGTCACACGTGCCAGTGGTGGTTATTTTCTTGTGGATCACACATCTTCTTGGTTGACTATTCTTCTACATCATGTGGTTTATTCCATACTTTTGGGAGGTGGTTAAGAGGGCACACTTGTTATTGGCCCTCTTGTTGATCACACTTGTGACATGGATGAGGTTGTTAGCTCACATTTGGGAGGGCACACCTCTGATTGCATTATTTTTATTGGTTCATTGTGATTTTAGACCATTGTTTTGGATATATCACACCATTTATAGGAGTTATATTGTCTAGCCCACATATTTTATTGTATTTCTCTCTAAGTTTGTTGGAAAGATTCTATTTTGGGCTAGGAGGTTCTAAATCTATTATTGTTATTCATGAGGTTGTTGAGGTTTTCTCCTATATAAGAGACATCTCACTCACTTGTATCTTTGTTGGAGAATAGTTGGAAGAAGCTTGTCTTTCCTTGCTAAAGCTATTGTGTAATATTATCTTGTTTAAAGGTTTATTCTAGGATTGTATTCAAGACACTTTGTTTTTTCAAGTGTCTTTGAGGAAGGAGTTGCTACAAGACCATGGAAGGGCACCATGCCAAGTTGGAGGACTATTGTAAGATATAATTCAATTTTTTCCCTACCTTCTTTGGTCATTTGTATTTAGGATTTAGAATATTAAGTTTGGACATGTAGGGATTCTAGGATTTTGTTTTAAGACTAATATAGAGTTCATATTGTAGCACTTGGATGTGGATTCTTAAATGACCAATTCCCCTTAGGTGTTAGATACATTCAAACGTCTTAATTGATGCTCACAGGGAAATCCTTGAATGGTGCATGTGACTTCAACACACTATACCAATTGAATAACCTTTCAAGCTAGACGAGTGACCCCATAGCCCACGTGGGGTAGGCACTGGTCTAATCCCTTTAATCTTCATCTAAAAATTTTGAATTTTATCCTTTTAGTTCCGTTTACTTGCAATCTAGGGTTTTAATTGTTCATATTCTTCGCCCTAGATTGCTTCTTCAAGTCTTTTTGAGCTACATGTTTGTATCTAGTTTAGAATTGAATATTTCTTGCAAAAAAATCGTTTATCCTTTCATGCTTAATCACTAAACATTCTTTGCATATTTCTTAGATCTATTGATTTAACTTCATTTTTTTGTGGATCGAAGGAATAGATGACTAATTGACTAAAGTGTTGCTCTTAAAGGTTAATAATTTCAATGTTTTTGGTCCTTCTCTGGAATATTAAGTGTTGGAAACTACGTTGATGGTTAATCACATATTGACGTTGTTTTCTTCAATAATTGCTATAACTTGTACTCTAATTTACTATAAGTATTACATTGATGCCCTAGGAACCCCAATGACTTGCTGAAGGGGCTAAACAATTCACACTAAGTACTAGTATTGTTGGTTGGTTTATCTATTCATTGAGGGTTTTAAGTGCAGGTTTACATGTTTAACATATATCATTTTACAATGTTGCACTTTAATACACCTTCCACATCATATCGATACATAAAATCTCTCAACGCCTTGCTCAAAGGGTTCAATGACTCACCTTGGATGCATGTTATACTTGATGGAAATATTATTGTTTTAAGGGTTTGACATATTCATTTGGAAACTTATTTGATCATTGCTTTAACAATCCATGGTATGTCAAATGGATCTTAAATGTGCTTAAACTTGACATCACTCTCCTTTCCATGTAGTCTATTGGAATGTGTTAATTCCAAAGGTTTTTTTCTTAGATTGTTTCACTAATTTATGCTAAGGATTAAACAAACACTTAAGGTTATTCAACATTTTGTTCTTGCTTCATTTTATTTGTTGGCATATCACATAAAGCTGAGGGTTTGGACAAATGTTGATGAACACTTTATAACCTCTAAGTCGTTATAATTTATCTTCGTTTTAAATTCTAATTTAAGGACAACAAACTAAATTGATCTTGGCATGATCATTGGTTGATAACATGCTTAAATTTGATCTAATGTGGTTGAATATCTTCATGGTCAAAACTTGTTTTGCGACTATCACACAAATATTCACATGTTAGATTCATTTGTTCAATCAAGGGTTTCATAATCAAATTTTGATCAAAGGGTTAAGTCATGCTAGCTTAAGTGTTCCACTTTACATGATGAAATCAAGTAATGTTTATCTTATGATTTGGTAATGGCATGACACACACATGCACTACATAATTTATCGAGCACTTAAGTTACATTGTGGATCTCTTGAAAATTTATGCTATATGGTGATGATCTATATTTGTCTAAACACATTAAGCAATTTTAGAAATTACACAACAATACAACTTTGGGAAATTAAGCACCTAATTCTTGTAAATCTATTAATACTATGGATCTTGTTGATGTATTAATTTGAGGAGCATATTTCATATTTAAATTTCCATTGTTACAATGCTAGTATTTCTCTCACACGTGAAACACATCTAAGTAATCAAGCAATTTGGGATTGTTAGATGGTTGGACAAGTATTTTGTTGATACAACACTTTATGGTTGCAAATGACTCATATGTCAATGTGGTGAAATTATATGAATCTAGCATTATTGAGCACATATTATAGTAATTCATCCTTCACTTTTCCATTTATGTTGATTAATCATTTTGAGCAATCTAATGCAAGCTAATAGTTGATGGTAATTCACTTGGAAAACTTGTATTAGATTATTGTTAACCATACAAATGCTTTGCATACTTTAACTTTCACATCTTAAGGAAAATATGGTTGTTTGGTTAATAATTCATAATCAATTTAATCTAATTAACACTCACATTTTTACAATGAGTTTAGCTAGATTGACTTTAGAGATACCCCATAGACTAGGATTTCCTCCTTTCCTTAGTCTGAAGAGTGGGGCAAGGCCACCGAGGTGATAGTGGGTGGCTTGCTCAAGAGTTGACTCTAAACTCTCTTCTTGTGGTTAAGACTTTTACATCCAATGATTGGTAACAAACCACACCTAGCATGTTTTACACTCAAGTATCATTGTGACAAACACTCCAACCAATCACTAAACCACATCCCAAAAATGAAGTGTTTCCTTTGATTGATATGTTTATTGTACATCTACATTGATATGTTAAATTCATTGATTTTTATATCATGATAAACATACATAATAATAATTTAAAGTTTTATAACACCAACTTCGTATTACATAAACAACATAATAATAATTTTAAGTTTTATAACACCAACTTCGTATTACATAAGATAGAGATATAGGATTTTATATTCATAAGAACATTATCAAGATAGATAGCATTCACATGATTGATTGTTCACACAAACTTAATATAAACACAAGGGAGATAGTTGCAAAGCAGCTAGTCCCTACCTCATGAGTACAACATTCAACAACACAATTTATTGCTCTAGTCATAATTGAGTACAACTTTTCAGCTACAAATCTCTTTTCCATGGCCCGATTTACATGACGAGGATTACTAAAGGACTTTGTCATTTATTACTTTCCATACTGACATTAAATGGATTTTGATGGCCGCCGCTTGGGATCCTAGGAAGGCCATGGTGCCTTTATACCCCATTATTATGCCAAAGCCCAACAACATAAAGCGACTAAATAATTATGTTGGTAGTAAGAGTTAACACACATTTCTTTACCATTCTTTGCCAATGATTTTTAAAACATTTCTTCTAACATATTTAGGTGACAAATAAAAAAAGTAAACCCTAAACTTAAAATAGATGTAAGCTAATCAATATCTCAATTTAATAAAAGCATTTAATTATCATAAAGATAAACATGTATTAATAAACGATAAATGATCAATACACATTGTTAACATGTTAAATATGACATGATGTTTACACATCCAAGTAAATAGCATTGCCGATCTAGTTGATTCAGATCACAATATTGAAATGATGCATACAATTTTGTCTCTGTTATTATTATAAATTATCGATTATCGAGCTACAAACAATCTCATTAACAATTGTCGAACGAACAACACTTTGGAATTTTGAATTGAATGTACAACGTTTTTCCTCTTTTGCCCTGCATTTGAAGAGGTGAAGGTGGAAAGTTGAAGGTGAAGGTGGATAGCTTTGTGAGTGGATTTAACACATATAAGATAAGAAGACCGTGTTGGTCCTATGTGAAAAAATTATAAGCTGACCAATATTTAAATAAAAAAGGATGTTATGAATATGCATGGTACATGTAACCACGAGTTCGAGTACAAACAGGTTACAGTGCGAACGAATTATAATTAAAAACATAAGGAGGCAGAGTGACATTGGGAATGAATTATAATTAGAAAATAAGGAGGTTGAGCGATAATTGAAATGAATTATATTATGAACGCAACTAGGTGATAATGGGAATGGATTATAATTAGAAAGTGAGGGGGAGTGATAGCGACGAAGACCTCACTATCTGGGATGCAAATTAAAATAAGTGTATTGTCTTTTATCCTAGCTCCTTAAACATGGGCACATGGTGCACAAGACTCGCCATGACATTTTTAAGAGGAGAAATTGGAAAGTCCACAACATCAAATCTGAGTTGGGAATGGATTAAAATGGCATATTCTGGTTAAGAGTGGTGTAATCATATAGCAAACAATTTATTCGTTAAAATAATGTTGCAAAAAGAAGGCTCGTCGGAAATGAATGGTCATGAAACGCACACAACGGAATAAACTGGAAGAGTCCTCAATCACCAGTTGAATATGTTAAATGATTTTTATTGTTTTTAAAATCCTTGAAGGAAAAAAATAATAAAATACTTTTATGTCAATTTAATAACACGTGTAAACAAGTGTCAATGACAAATAAAAACAAGTGTCACTGACAAATAAAAACAAGTGTCATTGAACATACATTTGTGGGTGGGCTTCATCGCCATCTGCATTGCTCATGGCTCAGACCAGTCATGTGTATCTGCCATTGACGTTACCCACCAGAGAGTCGATCAAGATCACCATTGAGGCATACTTCTTGTACGATGCAATGCAGACTTTATAACACACGCTTATGAGAGCAGGCTTCAAGGTTTCAGGTTTCCATAAAGTAAGAGACCACTCGAATTATGGTACATAGCATCCACACCCTGCACTGTTTTTTGCATTTATGTATAACAATGGTTGAACAAGAATGCAATGGGTGATTGCAGGGTAATTTGGGATAAGCGTATATGCAATAACATGACTATTGTTTCGCATAAAGCGTTTACAGGTGGATTTCAATTGAGGATTAGTGATTAACTTTCTATTATTTAATTACAATGTTAGAAATAGGAATGAGATGATGTATTGAATAAATAAATGTACACAATAAATCACAGTTATTGAAACCAAACGACAACAACGCCTGTAATCTAAGCATCTGTCTAATGAAGCAAGGAAGTTGGAGGAAGCCATGGGTTTTCTAGAGTGTGTGTTGAACAACAATAAGAACTCTATTAACTATAAGTTGGAGGAAGCTGTGGGTTTTCTAGAGTGTGTGTTGAATAACAATAAGAACTCTACTAACTATAATCATAAAATTTGTAGAGAAATATCAAAGTCGCTCTATCATGTCAAAGTATAATTATTGCTTTAGTGCAGTTCGAGTTAAGTGACAACGTAACGGGGTTCGCTAATTTTCCCGCTATAGGAATCACCTTCCTAGGAAATTTAGTGGTATTTATTACAAGCTTGTTAAGGGGAAGACTGGACCTAGAGATGGGCGCCAGGGATGTTTTGGCCACCTTGAGAGGCCCCCGAATATACGAGATAAATGACGGGTTCGGACTAAGTACCTGTGAGAAACAATTAGAATATCTGTTTGGAAAGGCCTCTATTGTAATGTTGTCGTACGACCCACCCAATTCATCCATGAAGCAATTCATGAAGTACATCTGCAATGTCTATAAGGTGCACTATGCAACATTAATGGTGTGTATCTGCATGTACAAATCTTTAAATTATAATCCCTTGTTAAATTATAACATTATAGTGAAAGTTAGTCACCAGCTTGAGTGCATCCATGCCTGTCTTGACTCCAATGTTACTCATTTTCAATATAGATTTTCTGAAAGCTGCAACAAAACCTGTGCCTCCTGGGTAGCTTTTCACGAAAGATTTGGTAGAATCGTTTACCCAGAGCCTCTAATCTGACTAAAGGGCAACATTTCCATCTCTCACATTTTTGAAGAAAATGGCATCGAATGTTGTGGAGTTTTCCCTTTCCCTTGTCCAGATCAATTAACTTTGACCCGTCAACACCAGAAGGGCATTGAGATTGAAGATCACTTAGATATGTTGTATTGATTGTGGGATCTGCGTGACCGGCGATGACCGTACTCAGAAAAATGAGAAACTGTCATTTAGGAGAGAATGAAAAAATATGAAGGTACCCCAGTAAAACTCAAAAATTGTATTTGTATTTTTTATAGTTTTAACTTCATGTAAATCCTGTGTCTTGTATCCTGTATACAAGGCAGTCAAAACAACTACCTTAATTGCATGAGTCTGAGCAACAATAGAGACATTTAGCATTTTGCAGGGCGAGGCGAAATACAGATTGAAAACATAGCTTTATTGTATAAGCTTGTCGTCACCGTACCAACTATCGAAGGAGAATCATATGAGTTGCTGAAGGAGAATCTTGGATTGCTACACGTAAGAGGATCTTGACGAGATGTCTAAGGATGAAGGTTGTGTTATACGCTGACTATTCTTCATGCAACCTTCCACATAGTGCACACACAAGTCACCATGGGAGAGTGATCTTAGAATGAAGCGCCCCTGACCCTAGACTGCAACACCCCTGCAACCATAGACTGTAGAGTCTGTAGATTGTAGTGCCACCTCCAAACTCGCCAATGAAATAATTTATTTTAGAAAATAATTTTAAAGCTAGACAAATAACTAATAAAATTTGTAACACACCAAGGGAATAAAGTCAAATCAAAAGGATTTAAACCAATAAAAAATGCACTAGAGGAAATTAGGAAAATGAAGAAAATGTATTGATTTTGGGAAAAATTCAAACAATAAGTATATTTTAAAAACCTTTGCATTTTTTTTTCCTCAAGAAAAAGCAATTCCATTGCTATTCATTAAGAATCAAATGAAACTTTACAAAGCATTTACAGACACCACAGTCATAAGAGATGACTTGGACTGTCTCATTTACCACCCAACATCTTTACCCAGAGCTTTCTTTGATAGAGAATCTGCCAAGGTATTGAATTGACGATGGACATGAAAACTTTGGATCCAAGAGAATTGATGTTTTAGCTCCAAATTTTTCTGCTTCCAAGCAAGGAGAGAGAGAACTTGAAGCCGATATCTGCCCTCAAACCAATCAGGAATAGTCTTTGAATCCCCAACCACCATAATCTCAGAGATGTGAAGATAAGAGGCAAAGGATAAAAGTCCCCAAAGGCCAAGAAGTTCAGCTTTAACTTTACTGCCAAGACCAATAGCTAGAAATAGTCGGTAGTAATGAGACCCATTCAACGTTAATACTATACCAACACCACATTCACCTCTTGCAACAACACCATCGAAAAATCCAATCGACCTCTAATAAAAATATATAGGATTAAGAAGCAAATCATATGGAGAATCGGTATAGTCACTTGGAAGCTCTTTAATAGCAGACACAATTTTGAGACAGAGAGCATGTTCATTCCTAGAGAAATCTTTGAAAAGGATTTTGTTCCAGTAACACCAAATTCGCCATAGAACTACAAAAGGAACAACTTTGTGATGTGGAAAGGTGAGAAATCACTATAAAAGATTCTCGCTCAGATTCATTTTAGACCATGAACAATAGAGTTTGAGAAGCCTACAAACCTCCTGCAATATATGTTGAGATACTTCACAAGACATCAATACGTGCTCGATAGATTCCTCATTATTGAGACATAAAGGACAGACTGAGGGTCCTATGCCACCTCTTTTTCGATAATTGGCACCAATAAGAATTTGATCATTCAAACAAAGCCAGATAAATAGTATTTGTTTTAATGGAGCTTTCACTTTCTAAATTGCTCGATACCACCAATCTGAAGCCATGGAACAATGCCATGAAACTAATGCTTCATAGACCATCTTTGTTGTGACAGTGTCAGATGAATGATTCAAAGACCAAACAAGAGAGTTGCATACCTCCTTAAGGACGACACCATTCCTTCTTAGATTCATTATATAATTCCTCCATTCCAGTGCAAGAGATCCCTCCGGATTAAAATCTGAAGCATCCAACCAATCATGAGAACCTGAAAGATTGTATTGTGAAGAAAACGATATGTGAGCAATAGTGTAAATCTGCATAGAAGATAGATGTGGTAGTAGATCTGGAGATAATTTATATGAGGAGCCGCATCCAATAAAAGGGTCTTGCCCAACTAATACACGCTTGACATTCCATATAGACCAAGCCAACTGATTCTTAAGAAGAGGCAGAGAGTCCAAAAAGTTTCTCCATAAATTTGAAGCCAAGAGAGCAGGGGACTATTGCAGACATAACCAGAAAACCAAATCCATGCCTTTCAAATATTTCTTCAATATAACTTTACTCCATAGGCTAGTTCCAAAGAGAGCACRCCACAAAGACTTTGTAGCCAATGCTCTTGCAAACGTGTTGATATTACGAATGCCCYAGCCACCGTAGGATTGTGGTTTGCTTATCAAGTCCCAACTAGCAAGATGATAGCATGAGGGCTTCTTTAATCCTTTCCATAGAAAGTTTGTACAAATCTGYCTGAAGGAAGTAATCATTTTTCCTGGAACTTTTTCCAAAGTAAGCCAATAGACTGGTAGATTTTGAAGAGCATAATTTAGCAATACAAGTCTACCTCCCATAGAAATCCATCAGAAGGTCCAGTGTCCTAACATTTTCTCCAACTTCTGAACCAACCATATCTAGTCTACAACCCTATAATCATTTGGCTTCAAATTGGAACCAAGGTACCTCAAACCATTTTCTAAGGGAAATAAAGGAATCCCGAACAAATCTTCAAAGCTAGATAGCCTATAAGATTCCATATTGTTGTATATGAAGCAGATTTTTGACAGTTAACCTCCATTGTAGAAGCTTGATAAAATAAATCTAAAAACTATTTAAAAACTGTCCATTCTTCAAAAGAGTCAATCCCAAGAATCAACACATTATCCACGAACAACATATGCGTTAATGCAACTCCTTTTGCTACTTTGAGACCAAAGAATTTACCTTCAAGACAAGCTTTTTTTTATCATCCTACTGAAAGCCTCCATGACCAAAAGGAACAATAAAGGGGATAATGGGCAACTTGTCTTAATCCTCTTTGCCCTTTAAAAAAACCTGTTGGAACACCATTGACCAAAACTGCATAATTTGAACTAGTAACACATCCCATTATCCACTGAGCTACTTCCCACTTTAGTCCAATTTGAATCAACAACAACCTAAGAAAATTATGGCTCACCCTGTCATAATCTTTTATAAGATCCAACTTTAGAACTAAAGTCTTCAATTTCTTAGTCTTTGCAGAATGAAGACTTTCCTGTGCAAGACCTACAACATTAAAAATTACCCTGTCCTTTAGAAAACCAAATTGTTCTTTCGAGATACAAGTAGCTAACTTATCTTTAATCCCAAAAGCAATTATTTTTGAAATGACTTTATAAACAAAGTTACATAATGCTATAGGCCTAAAGTCACTGAAGGAAACATGCTTGGATTCTTTCAGAATGAGAGCCACAAAAGTTGCATTAAGGGAACCACTGACATTGCTAGTAGTCCTTGATTCCTCAACGACTGCAAGAAGGTCCTTCACCAACAAATCAAAGAAATGTTGAAATAACTTCTGGGTCCATCCATCGGGCATAGGACTTTTGTCCTTATGCATGATCTCAACAATATCTTCCAACTCCTAAAAGGTGATTTGTCTTCCCAAGAAATCACTTTCTTCATCTGAGAAAACCTTGGAATCTCTTTTATAACTTGTAGTTGGGTTAAGATATCTTCATTGTCCTTGGCTTTGAAGATGGACTTGAAGTAATTATAAGCTGCTTCTCCTATCTCATCCTGACTAGATTGTTAATTCCCATTCATATCTATAATGTCCCATATAGTATTTGTCTTCCTCCTACTTTTTGTAAATTTGTGGAATTTTTTTGTGTTTCTATCTCCACTTCTTATCCAAATTGCTCTACTTTTGAGGCACCAAGCCTCTTCCTCCAGTCTAAGGATATCCTCCTTCCTTCTTACTAGGAAATTGATTTGTTCTTTTTCATCTTTTTTAAAAATTTGAGAAGGACAATTTTTAAAGATAAAACCCAATTTCTGTTCCAGTTCAAGAAATTTTGCTGGTATTTTTTTCTTTTTCTCCTTTTTCCATAGAACTACCTTCTCTTTTAAAAATTTTAGTTTCTTTACTAACAGGTTCATTGCCGAAGAATCTTTCCAATGTGCCATTGAAGAACAAGTGTTCAAAATAAGCAAATTGAAATCAGGCTCCTGTAACCATTGGAGATTAAATTTGAAGGGGTAATGGGACCTTTCCTTTTGATTATCAAATTAAAGACACACATGGTTATGATCATAAATAAGGGAGTTTATAACCCATGACCTGCATCCATGAAGACTCCCAGTAAAACAACATTCATAAAAAATACGTCTAATCTTTTTGAGATCTCGTCACTGCCTAGACGACCATTCCTCCAAGTAGGAGAGATAACCTCTGGGACAATGTCCACTAAGTTTGCAGAGGAAAACATGGAAGAAAAATAATCTACCAAAGGATCAGGACGAGCTCAAGACCCCCAAATTTCTCTCATCAAAGTTGTGAAATTGAGATCACCCACAATTATCAATCCTTCCTCTCCTAAGAAATCTCTCTCCTTTAGTGATTTCCAGAAGGAAAGTCTATCTTGATAGGGACCATAACAATTTAGTAGCTTGACAATACTAGAAACTCCTTTAAGGCGTCCTTCCATCAGAATACCTACAAAAGTATGAAATGCTTGAAGATCAATAGATAAAGGATTCCATCAAAAAATTAAGCCTCTAGAGAGGCCTATAGTATCAATAACTACACAATTCCACAAGGGACAACACTCTAAGAATAAGTCCTTTGCTTTATAACTATCAACCATGGTTTCCTTGAAGAAGATAATGTTAGGGCTAGTTGACTGTATCACCTTTTTTAGGCTTAACAACTTAGGGGCACCCCCGACCCCTCTTAGATTCATTTATAGAATGATCATATGGGGAAACCCAAATTGGGCTCCAAAGCTCTAAGTGCCCCAGGGGAAGAAAGAGAATCACGAGCTTGAACAAGGGAGGAGTTAATAATAAGTGCTAAGCCTCCCTCTACAACACCTATAACCCTTTTTTTAACCTTTTTTGTGCTCTTCTTATGAATGGTCACATTGGCTCTATCCACATTCTGTTTTGCAGCTTCATCTTAATAATAGACTAGAAGAGGGGTGTTTTTAAGGGCCTCTTTATAGGAGGGTTTCAAAACTTGTCTGCCAAAAACTTATGCTTGTGAGAAATTTTCAACACTGTCAACATTACCAACGTTGTTCAGTTCTAAAGAAGGGGAGCCAATATCCATAACTTCTTTGTAAGATGGAGTGGGGTCCTCATTAAAAACAAACCGAGCCAGGGTATGAATTTGGGTTTCCTCATAACCAGTATTTGTTACAAACTGGTTTGGTGAGCCAGATTGTGTAGGGGTTGTTAACATCGTCTGGTTTTCCAATTATTGTAGAGGAACCTTATCAACATACATCAAATTCTTGGTTGGAAGTTCTTCAGCTTTTTTTAAAAAAATCTCCCCAAAACCCCCAAAACAATTTCTACTAGTCACTCCTCATTATCATGAAGAATTTTTATATCCTCATGATTCAGATTATTTTCGTTATGAAATGAGAGTGGAGATATAACACAGAAACATATAGAGATATTACAAGAGAGACAACAATGTAACAAAGATATATCAGAAATATAACAAGAGTCATAGATATACAATAATACACGATTTCTATCAATGAAAGAAATGTACAAAGATTGTAAAAATACAAAGTGAAAGACTCGCTAGAATGGTGACAGCTTATCTTTGAGAAGAGATGTGACGACTACTCTCATTCGCAAGAAGATGATTATTACAATGAGGCTCTAAGGGCCTTTTTAACATAAGTAAAATCCAAAACCCTAACCCCGGAAGATGAAACGCCAAAAGGTTTGCGGTCCCCGATGGGGGTAGTTGATACGTCAACTTCCCGAGGGTGTAACGTTTGCATACGATCTCTGTTTGGGGCGCTCGATACACCGTTAGAAAGGTCTAACCGAGAATAACGATTTTTGATTGGTCTAAGCTGGTGCCTATGACAGTCGTTTGGACCACGAATCCCCAAAAAACGTCGTTTAGGGCCTCAAAACGACCCCGAAAGTTTGGAACCAGAAAAACTGCCAAGATGGAAAACTATTTTTTGAGCCCGTGGAATAGGTGGGTGGCCACTGATATCCACTTGGATCACCTCATTTGATAAACTATTGAAAAAAGAGGGGGAAAAAATCTTCATTTTCCTAAGAAAGGAGTTTCGCTCTTGACTGCTTGGAGAGGGTGGATCTGAAAAAAAATCCAAGGGCAGTTGAGGTGACTGAGAACCCTTATCACCTTCAAACATAGAGAGGCCAATTGTTTCACACCTTCAAACTTTTTTGTTGTCTCTTTGCCTTCGCTTGACCTCTGTACAGCCGGGGCTGCCCATTCTCTATATCTTTGTAACAGTCTAGTTTTGTGACCATAGGTTTAATGTCAGATCTTGATCTAGGGTTTTTCGGGCTATCTCTCTCATCGGTCCAAGTTAATGGAGAAACCCTTGAAGTTTCGTGAACTTCCTTATTGTCAATCAAGCACTTCGAAGATTGTCCCAATTCAACGCCAGATCTAGAGTTCGCATGACAACCACCTATCACTTTTACACAATAAGAAAAAAAATATTAAAAAATGAATAAGAAAAAAATATTAAAAAAAGATAAGAGATTTTATAGTCGTTAAAACCTCACTAAGAACACTAAAAAAAATAAGAAGAGAGGCTGGTAAGAAAAAAACATGTTGACTCGAGAACCAATGAGGAACCCTAATAGAACCATAATAACACAATGCACGTTTCCAATGTCGTAATTAGAATTTTTCCCAGCCAAAAAGAAAATTCCAACCTGTAATATGCATATAGGAAAAATTAGGGTTGGAGAACTTAACTAGAGAGCGGAGAGTGTTCCGAACTCTGAGAATCCCAAATCAGAATAACCAACAATCGCCTATGTGTTCGCTGTATACTGTTATTCCTTCTCCTATGCAGGGTTGGAGTGGAAGATCGATTTTACATGGAGGCAGTGGATTTCTTACTATTCTGAGGTAGCAGCCTTGAAGACTCTTATACCTGCTTGTTTTTTTCTTGGTCGATCACAATGCGGCTGGTCAGGGGTTCGATTCTCTCCTCCAAACCGTGTACGAGTTCGAAGGCAGCTCGCATTCTGCGCCGTTTCCTGTTCAGTGACGCAGGAACGGACGTATCCGTCAAGAGCTTCCTCAAGAGAGCGGCGCGCTCTCTGGAGTCCAAGCGAGACGCCGAAAGTTCTAGTCTCCGCAAACCTAAACGGAAAAGGCTTGAAGAGACCACCGCTATCCCATACCCTGAAGAGGACACAGAGGCCGAAATAGCAGATTTAGAGGACGGAAAACACAGGAAGAAGAATAGGCGAAAAACAGAGGTGGATGCCAATGAGCAATTTTCACAGATTGCAGAGCCCCAATCAGAGGTTAGCGATAAACCCACAAAAAAATCGAGGAAAAAGCACAGTGAAGAAGAAGAGGGTCCGAGTGAAATAAAAGCAGAATTTGATGCGAAGCCAGAAAAAAAGGATTCCGATTTATATGATGCTACCCTTATTGGCCATAATAAACAGAGAAAAATGTTGAAAGAAAATGCGTTTTTGACGGATGATGTAACCCCAAGTCCAGGAATGAAAGGACTCAAGATAGGAATCAGTCCTCAAAAGGAGGACGAGACAGAGCAGAAGAGGAAAGATGACAGGAAGCATAAGAAGAAAGGCGATGCTGTTAAACAATATGAGGAAAAAGCAGATCTGGAGTCGAAGGGAATACCTGCTACACAAAAGAAGTCAAAGAAATTAAGGTCTCCTGATAAGTTTCAGCATCAACAGGCTTCAGAAGAAGATAAGTCAAGCTCTAAAAAATCAGAAAAACACAAAGCTTCTGTCAATGGGGTTGAAGGAGTAGACGAACCTGATCACAGTCGTCATTCTAAGAAAAAAATGTCAGGAGTAGCAGCTGAAGCTGGAGCCGGTGAACACGAACTACACTCTAAGAAGAAGAGAAGGATAGACAATACTCCAAGATAAGTACTGTTTTTGTAGCTGGATTTTTTTTGCCAGCATCAATGCGTTTTCACGAGGTTATGTGCTCTTTTTCTTGCAATGCGTATTTGTCGGCAACGTCCTTGAGAAAATCTCTGGACCAAATTGTTTATTTATTTGTGAAGGTGCATTGCTTGTACATGCAATACTTCCATTTTGCCACTGAGAGATCACCTCATTTTTTAGCAGAAGAGAGCATCTGATTCGGGTTTTTGTTGGGTACTATTGACAAACAGTAAGTATTATTTTTTGTACCCTTTTCTAATTATAATGTTGGTTCAGAAATGATGTCTCACCTGCTGTTAGTGAGTAAACCATAATTTTCTCAGTGTCAAATCAAATTTGTTAGATTTCTGAATTAATATAAGAGCCTTGTGCATTTGTTATTTGTTCCTTTCAGTTCTCTTTCATTTTACATGCAATGATAAGAATCTAGGGTTCAAACTATAGAATAAACCACTTCCAACCATTTTCCAAGTACATAAACAGGGAGAACATGATTTGGTCGTTGTGAGATCCAAGTCAATGGCAGTCGGGAATGTCAGAGGTAACCATGCTTCAACTGTGTTATTATGGATTATTGTTGTTGTTGAAAGAGAGTAATTCATGCATTAGAGAGAGATTGCATTCATTTGTATTCTTGTATCTTTGTCTTCTATGTTATTGGCAGGTTGATTGACTTAATTCTTTAAGGTGTAGAATTTCATACTAATTTGAACCAAGCAATGAATCATAATCGCAGAAATAGTAAGAAGAAGAGGAAGAAGAACCATTTACATCAAGAAATTAACACTCTTAATAATAATCTTTGCAATCACCCAACAAACATAAGACATTGCTTTCTGTTTCTTATTGTCAATCTCGAGGATTCTGTGAATGTGTATGTATTGGAAAGAAACCCAATAGACATTGAATAAAAATCAGAACAATACATTGAGGAAGCCCAACGCCTGTGAGAAGGAAACCAAACAACTAGAAAAGGGAGACTTGAAATCTTTGTGAATGAAGCTGAATAGCTAAGAAAAAGAAAAGGTCAGCAGTTACATTTGGACAAAAAAAGACAATTTATAGACATGTTTCATTTCAAAGGAAGGAATTTATAGTCCCGTGATATGTGTGTGTAGGAAACAAATCCAAAGATGGAAACCGAACTTTTGGATAAGGGACACTCAAACGCTTTGTCAAGGAAGCTGAATAGATGAGAGAAAGAAGTGACAAGTCAACTGTTACATTTATAGACATGTTTCATTTCATATTTTTTTGAACTTGTGACTTTGAAAGTTAAAGCAAAGCCTGAAAGTTGATTAGACTGCCGGATAGACATCTAATAATGTCTTTGGTGGCAAATGTTGGTATCCAATATTTTGCAATTGCAATCGTGGAAATTTTTCCTTCTC
This sequence comes from Picea glauca, assembly GCA_000966675.3. Lineage (NCBI taxonomy): Eukaryota > Viridiplantae > Streptophyta > Pinopsida > Pinales > Pinaceae > Picea > Picea glauca. The sequence goes on along the minus strand of JZKD02S1693699.1, from coordinate 95,771 downwards.
TTTGGAAAGCCATTTTGTAGCTTGAGCAAATTGTCTCTTTTGTCTGGCTTTACATTTTTTATAACTTTAGCAATTTTTCTCTTTCAGTAGACTAATCTGGTATTCTGGTATATTGTATTTGCAATGGTGGAAATTCTTCCCTTGATCTTTTGAAAGCCATTTTGCAGCTTGAGCTGATTGTCTCTTGGTCGATTTTACATTGGTGCTTTGATGTTGCTTGATTGACTATCATCATGGCTTGGCGATACCCTATCTTAAATGAAAGTCAATAAATGTTGCAACACATTCTAGGATTGTAGATTCCTTAGACTATGTTGATGTATTTAGCATCAAACAGATACTTCCACATAGGCTCAGTGTCTAGCATGTGGAAGTCATCCTTGTAACCTCTCAGAAACTTAAGAAATTCACTTTATGAGTAATTGTTAAAGTGAATGACCTTTTAGATTAATGTCACATGTGAGATTAATTAAGTTAAATGCCTAAGTTATTGGCATTAGTAACTTAAGTGAGTTGGATTAAGTCCTAACCATTAGATATAAAGTGAACGTGAGATTAGATCTAGGGTTTTGGATTTAGGGGTTAAATCAACATTATAAAACGCTGCCTAGGTGAGAGGATGAGACACACAGAGAGCACATAGGAACAAAGAGGGATTCTTTGCTCATGTGCTTGTGTCACACACTGAGTGGACAATGAGAAGATTTTGTTGAGTGGGTGAAGAGTAGTTCATCCAAGTGTGAGTGGGCTGTTGTTTTTCTTCATATGAGATATGATCGATATATTATTACAATGATGAGTGTTCCATATATAGAGAACATATAATGACCATCCATGAAAGGATGCGTTCCTTGGATAATCATTAACTATTTATTATTATCATTTACTTATTATATATAGTATTTAATAATCAATAATTATATTATTAATTATTAATCTAAGAGAATGTCTTCCCGATGTTGTCCAAACATCAACACT
>JZKD02S1693699.1:30635-48141 GCA_000966675.3 Picea glauca | reverse complement strand
GCATTGAATAGAGCAAGTGTTAAAGATCATTTTCCTCTCCCTAATATGGGAATGATTTTGCAACAGGTTGCAAGGTCACAAATGATGTACTTACTTGATGGATTTTCTAGATATAATCAAATCAAGGTAAAAATGACTGATAGATACAAAACCACCTTTACTACACGCTGGCACACATTTGCTTATGAACACATGCCTTTTGGCTTGTCTAATGCAGGTGCTACTTTCCAAAGAGCTATGCAAATAGATTTTGACAATCTGATCAGTAAAATAATCCAAGTATATCTTGATGATTTCATTGTTTATTCGAAGAATCAATTAGATCATTTTGTTCATCTTAGAAAAGTTCTTATACGATGCAGAAAATTCGACATTTCTTTAAATCCTTCTAAATCTGTTTTTGGTGTCACCAAAGGAAATATCCTTGGACATATCGCCTCTCATTCAGGAATAAGCATAGATCCCAAAATGATTATTTCTATTCTGAACCTTCCTCCCCCCACTTCCAAAAATGAGGTTGAAGCCTTTATGGGCATTATCAACTTTGTCCGCAGGTTTGTTCCTGATTCCGATTTAATGGTTAAACCAATACATAATCTTCTAAAGCAGGATCACTCTTTTTCTTGGACAGATGACGTCGAAAAGACTTTCATTAGGATTAAGAAGGCAATCAATTCCGCACCAGTTTTGATGAAACCGGACTTTGAGAAAGATTTTATCATATACACTAATGCTACTGAGGAAGCAATTTCTGTTATTCTCTTACAATGTGATGACCAAAATAATGAAAAACCTATATCTTACATGAACGAAAGTTTATCAGACGATGAATTCAAGTACTCTTATATTGAGAAACATGCATTTACTTTTGTTAAAACTGTAGAGAAATTTCGCCACTTTGTTTTAGGTAAACATACAAAAGTAAAAGTCCCTTTGCCTGCTGTCAAGTTTTTTCTTTCACAGACTTATCTTTCAGTAAAATTTGGACATTGGCTTGCCAAGATTTAGGAGCATGATTTGATGATCTTGACTTCAAAAACAATCAATGGAAGAGACCTATCCCTTCACTTAGTTCAACATCCTGAATCAAGTGAAGAAATTGACGTTGAGGATAATTCTCTTTCAACACTGTTTTATATTGAGAATCAAACCCTTTCTATTGTTGAACACCCCTGGTATAAAAATCTGGTATATTATTTGCAGTATTTGAAATGCCCAGATGACTTAGATCCTCATCAGAAGAGGAGACTCTGCCTTGATTCTTCTTGGTATATTATTTTAGGAGACGTCTTGTTTAGAAGGTATGCTGATGGTATATTACTTCGATGTGTAAACGACGAGGATGCACAAAATTTACTACATGAAACTCACGAGTCTTGAGATTTTGTCATTCACGTTGGTGGCCACTTTTCTGCTAAAGCTACTGCTTTTAAAATAATCATATGTGGTTATTATTGGCCCTCAATTTTTCGAGATTCTTATAAATTTGCAATATCTTGTGACAAATGCCAACAATTTGTTGGGAAATAACGTCTTTCTGCTATGCCTTTGCAACCGGTTCCTCCGGATTTTCCTTTTTCTAAATGGGGCCTGTAATTTATTGGTCCTATTAATCCTCCGTCTTCCATAGGGAAGATTTTCATTTTGACAGCCACTAATTATTTCACTAAGTGTAGTGAAGTTGTCCCTCTTAGGTGTTCACAGGATGAACATGTAATTTCTTTCCTGGAAACTAATATCTTCTCTAGATTCGACATTCTTTTAGAGATTATTACAGACAACGGTTTGACTTTCATTTCCGCAAAATTGACTCAATTTTTAGCTAAGTTGGGAGTCAAACATATCACTTCATCAACTTATTACCCCCAAAGAAATGGGCAAGTCGAGTCTACTAACAAGAATCTAGTTAGGATCATAAAGAGGCTCATCGAAGATAAACCTCGACAATGGCACACCCTGCTCACTTACATCCTTTGGGCAGATCACACTGCTACCAAGGTAAGCACAGGTTGCACCCTCTTTCAACTGGTTTATGGCCAAGAAGCCATTCTTCCTACTGAGTTGGAACTCTCATCTCTAAGGCTGATGCTATAGATTGAAGAATTAAATTCTTCCAATGTCTCTCAAAGGAAAAATGCACTATTATCCCTAGAAGAACAAATAAATTTTTCCCTGGGAAATATAAAGAGAAGAAAACAAACTGTAAAGTACTTTAACAAACACGCGGAAGATATCAAATTTAAGGTGAATGAGAAAGTCTTACTTTGGGACTCAACCCATATTGACAGAGGAAGACATTCGAAATTTCAGAAATTATGGCTAGGTCCTTTCAAAATCGCTTTTGTCCTAGGTACAAACTCTTATCTTTTAAAAGATTTGGAAGAATGATTGTTTTCTTGTAGTACCAATGGTTCCCACTTGAAGCATTATGTGGAACCATCTTGATTACTAAATGCCATATTGGAATTACTGCTGTATACAACTTTGTGTTTCGTTGTTTTATTTTGCTTTGTTCAATTGACTTTTCAATTTTTGCTGTTTTATTTTCTGCTATTTTGTTTTGATGTTTATCAGGAATAAATTTTGGATCAGTTTTCCACAACAATGCCATTCTGTAATTATTGTTGATCAATAACAACAAAGTTTACACATCTGTCACAATGTCCTCCTTTTAGACATCGCTGAAAATGCTTTTTGTTTTCAGTACTGCTTTTGGATAGATGATTTGGTCTTCTTCCCTATTTTTTTCCATCCCTTTCTTCCCTCCATCCTGAGATTCAAAAGAGCATATCAAAAAAATTCTCCTTAACACGAAGAAACACTTTTTACTGTGACCGATCAAATGTTATGCATACATGACCAAACCCCCTTATACGTACCACTTTTCATGAGTTATTCCTAAAATCTCGTCTCATTATTTCCCTTAAACCATATTTTTGCTCGTGTTGCATAATCATTCTGGTCAATAATTCTTTGATCTATGTTCACTGATTTGCGAAACCGAACATTCTGCGTTCTTAATCTTTTGGAAATAGATTTCCCTATGGAGTCGCCAGTTTGTTGGCGCCCAAAAGCGCAACATAGGGTACCTTCTTGCAAATGGTTGCAACACTTTATTATTTAATTATATTTAATAATATACTAATAGGTGGGACCCCTTGTGTGACTATGATGGAGAGACGATATTTATGTTTTGTGTGCTTATGAGTTGGCTGAGATACGAGCTCTATAGTTTATTTGCTTTAAATTACTGTCAAAATAATGGTTACATGGTGTTATGGGCGAGGTGACTAAAGAGGAAATGATGTTGTCTTAATTATCTCTCACAAGTATTACTATGCTACATTTAATTTGACAAAGAATCTACACTTCAGTTTTAATTTATGTATGGTGTATGGTATGTGGAATGGTGGTTACTTTGATTTCGAAATGGCAAGGGTTGCGCACATTGTTTAAGTTGGAAATCTAAAGTTGGGACTTGGTATCCCTTGCAAGGTTTCGATGTATGCTACATTGGGGTCTTGACAAAAGTTGGCGCATTTTAAGTTTAAAACATTGGCAAACTATCGGGCATTCGACTTGCATTATATAAATTTGGAGTTAGTGGTTGATGTGCTGTATAGTTAGCTTGCTCATACTAGCTATGAATGAGAGTGTAAGTGTAGATACGATGTGCAATAAATGCACGTCTCTCTAACCTACCTCAAGCCCGCTTGTTAAGAACCCAATACTGAATACACAAGCACCACAACAGATATATAAGAACAATATAAAAAATCACAACTTTATTATATCAAAACCCTTGAGGTAGGGCAACACCGTACAATGGATCCTATTATGGAAGGGATCCTCTCTTGTTCACTTGCCTCTTTGAGGGGGCATCCTCCTATTGAGCTACCGCTCCAAATACAATACTTCTCTTCATGTCTCATTATATTGCTTGAATCCCTTTATATAGTGCTACCATCACCTAAGAACATTCTAGAGGAGGAATCTTCTAGAAGTAGAACCTTCTAAGAAGTCCTCTTCCATTTATTATATCTAATTACATATTTATTATATCTAACTACCATAGTTGACATTATTTAATAATATAGTGGACCTAGTCCACCTTACATTGAATGACCTCCACTATTATCACTATGGGCCCTCTGGGCCCCCCCACTACCTTTCTAGCTACCTTACATTCCATCTCCCTTATGAAAGCGTTGTCCTCAATGCTTGATGTACAACCATATACCAAGGTTCCATGGATAATTGTGGACCATAATGTTGAAGAAGACTGAAGAACCAAGGTCCCATGTAGAAAGGAAATCCACCACGTTGAAGTAGTCCAACCACCATTATAAGCCCGGGTCCCATGTCCAAGTGCTCAAGTGAACTCCCCATGGAAAATTTTGGAACCCAATAACCAAATGCTCCAAAGACTGACACCTATCATGTGGATCCAAATAAGAAGATTCATTCACATAGTGGAAAATGGTCGTAGCAGAATTTGGAAGGAATAATACCACTGTAGAATATGCAAACTGAATGCTGATAACTAGCTCCTGATGTGGGACATTGATGTTCTCTACAGAAGGTGGAGTAGAGTCATCAAATAAAATATGGAAGTGGTTGTCATCCCAGAAATGACAACTATTCATATACCAATAATCACAATTGTCCTCAAAATCATACCAAACATATATTTCTTGATTATATTCATCCATGATGATTTCTGCCATAAGAAATCTCTCCTGCATGCTATCCAATGAACTACGCAAACTATTATTGAGGCCATCTGCAAGGTCATGAAATTTGTCATGCAATGTGTCACACAATGTGTCATACAATTGAGATTTGAATGCTTCAAGAATTTCTTTGAGGTTTTGAGAAAAAATAGCCATCTGAGCACCCTATGAACCCTTCGGTTCCACAGCTGTCACGAAAACCCCCAAAAAATAGAACAATAAGTTACAACAGAAAATCGCGGTTTTTTTCTGAAAAAACCCTAAAAAACTGCTGAAGTTAAAATGCTCATAACTTCACTTCCCAGACTCCGTTTCGGTTGATTTTTTTTTTGAAATTGGGTGAAATTGTGAGAGGAACTCAGATCTGTAATTTGTTTGAGAAAAATCAGCCTCCAGCTGCTACAAAAATGAAAACAAATCGCACCGCCGTCCACGGAAAAAACCTTGAAAAATTGCAGATTTTAAAACTTCAATATCTTGACTTTTTGGACTCCGTTTCAGGCGATTTTTTTTTTTCAACTTGGGTGTTTTTCTGAGAGGAACTCAGATCTACAACCTATTTCTGCAAATTTTGCACATAAATATACTGAAAAGTTCTGGAGTGTCACGACCCTCTTTTTTCTTCTCTGAATTTTTTTTTTTGTAAAAATAAAAAATATTTGCCCACAATGTCTGCCAAGGAAAGTGATCTGATACCACTTGTTAAGAACCAAAGACTGAATACAAAAACACCACAACATATATACAAGAACAATATGCAAAATTTTCTCTATTACTATCAAACCCTTGAGGTAGGGCAACACCATACAATGAATCATATTATGGAATGGATCCTCTCCTGTTCACTTGCCTCTTCGAGGGGGCATCCTCCTATTGAGCTACCGCTCTAAATACAATATTTCTCTTTATGTCTCATTACATTGCTTGAACCCCTTTATATAGTGCTACCATCACCTAAGAACATTACAGAGGAGGAATCTTCTAGAAGTAGAACCTTCTAAGAAGTCCTCTTACATTTATTATATCTAACTACCATAGTGGACCTTATTTAACAATATAGTGGACCTAGTCCACCTTACATTGAATGACCTCCACTATTATCACTATGGGCCCTCTTCCCCCCCCTCCCACTACCTTTCTAGCTACCTTACATTCCATCCCCCTTATGAAACCGTTGTCATCAACGCTTGATGTACAACCATATACCAAGGTCCCATGGATAATTGTGGACCATAAAGCTGAAGAAGACTGAAAAACCAAATTCCCATGTAGAAAGAAAAACTATCATACTGAAGCAGTCCAACCACCATTGTAAGCCCGGGTCCCATGTCCAAGTGCTCATGTGAACTCCCCATGGAAGATTTTGGAACCCAATAACCAAGTCCAAATGATGCTCCAAAGACTGACACCTATCATGTGGATCCAAATACGAAGATCCATCCACATAGTAGAAAATGGTCGTAGCAGAATCTGGAATGAATAATACCATTGTAAAATATGTAGACTAAACGCTGGTAACTAGCTCCTGATGTGGGACATTGATGTTCTCTACATAAGGTGGAGTAGAGTCATCAAATAAAATATGAAAGTGGTTATCATCCTAGAAATGACAACTATCCATATACCAATCATCACAATCTGCCTCAAAATCATACCAAGCATATATTTCTTGATTATATTCATCCCTGAGGCCCTCCATAAGAAATCTTTCCTGCATGTTATTCAATGAATCTTGAATACCACGAAAACTATCATTGAGGCCGTCTGTGAGGCTGTCTGTGAGGCCATGTACAAATGCATCCAATTTGTCATCCAATGTGTGAAACAATTGGGCTTTGAATGATTCAATAATTTCTTTTAGGTTTTGAGAATAAATAGCTATCTGAGCAACTCACCCAATAAGTTACGGAAGAAAATCGCGGTTTTTTCTGGAAAAACCCTAAAAAACTGTTGAAGTTAAAATGCTCATAACTTCACTTTCCGAACTCTGTTTTAGCTGATTTTTTTTTTGAAATTGGGTGAAATTGTGAGAGGAACTCATATCTGTAATTTATTTGGGAAAATTTGGCTTCTAGATGCTACAAAAATAAAAAAATTCTCGCCACCGTCTGCGGAAAAAATCCTGAAAATTTGCGGATTTTAAAACTTCAATATCTTGACTTCCCGGACTCCGTTTCGGACGATTTTTTTTTTCAACTTAGGTGTTTTTCGGAGAGGAACTCAGATATACAACCATTTTCTATAAAATTTGCACAGAAATATACGAAAAATTTCGAGAATGTCTCGACCCTCTTTTTTTTGCTCCGAAAAAAAAATCTGCAAAAATAAAAAAATATTTGCCCACAATGTCTGCTCAAGGAAAGTGCTCTGATACCACTTGTTAAGAACGAAAGATTGAATACAAAAGCACCACAATAGATATACAAGAACAATATGCAAAATCTTCTTTATTACCATCAAACCCTTGAGGTAGGGCAACACCATACAATGGACCCTATTATGGAAGAGATCCTTTCCTGTTCACTTGCCTTTTCGAGGGGGCATCCTCCTATTTAACTACCACTCCAAATACAATATTTTTCTTCATGTCTCATTACATTGCTTGAATCCCTTTATATAGTGCTACCATCACCTAAGAACATTCTAGAGGAATAATCTTCTAGAAGTAGAACCTTCTAAGAAGTCATCTTACATTTATTATATCTAATTACCCATTTATTATATCTAACTACCATAGTGGACTTTATTTAATAATATAGTGGACCTAGTCCACCTTACATTGAATGACCTCCACTATTATCACTATGGGCCCTCTGCCCCCCCCCACTACCTTTCTAGCTACCTTACACCGCCACCCTAGCCATTTCGCATTTGCTCTTGTTGGTTGTTGCTACTCCGCTTTATTTAGCCGTGGAAGAGGTATACATGCTTGGTCGACTCTCCTTGGCAATTTTTACACACATGTATGGGGTTTCTTGTTGCTCCATCCATGAGTATTTCACTCTGCTCTTTAATTAAGTCAACAATTGGCTCTTGAGTTTGCTCGATGTCTATGCATTTCCAAAGTTGTGATATGTAGAAATTTTTGACTATGTATGGATTATTAACGAAGTTTTGGTCTCTGTGATATTTGTATTTGAACTATTCACATTGAAAATGTGGGTGTTTCTTACTGTATGTAGTTGTTTGTGCTTTACCTGTGGAAAGGGGTATCATTTGGGAAATTCTCGGGCCTGCCTTGCCTATGGTTTTCATTTGAGATTCCTCTTTGTCCGAAAAGAACGTTATCACTGTTCGTTACCTATGGGTTATTTGTAAACTCTTCCTGTCATTTAATTGTGTGGCTCTCGTGCCCACACCCTTGTATCAACTCTGTAAATATAAATGTGGAATTCTGTGGTGGTATTAAGCTTTTTGTGCTCCTTTTTGATAAACCCTCAACTTGGTCATCTCGTCCTCCCTCACCGCATTACTGTTGATAGTTGTGTATCGAACCCTGTATTTGGAAAATAGGGTGGAAGGTGGCCAACCCAAAATTTAGTAAAGACACTGTTCATTCTCTTTTTGGTCATGGGTTTAGTTGATTATTTGTTGTGCGAAGATTGAAAGAATGTTAAGTCCACTCATTTGTTTGGTAATACAATATGTCACAAGGAAATATTTGGGGTCAATGGAAGTGTTGAAAAACTGTTGTTAAAGATACAACTTGCTGTGTTTTAATTTCATATGCAAGGAGCACCTATGTGTATGAGTTATATACACATTAAATGAGTCTTACAAACTAGAATGAAAGGGAAATTGGAAGCATGATTATTTGAGGTTTAAGTTGTACTATTTTTATACACCGGGAGCCCTTTTATAGACACTTCGTGGGACCTTGTAGTAATTTAAATAGTACCGGTGTTGTTATTGTAAGCCACAATCTGTCCACTCCTCGACTGTTGGTTGTGATATTGTGATTATTATGATGTTGTGCATCCTCGACTCTGTTGTGCGCAAGCTGTTTTGTTATTGTTAAATATTTCTTGGGCAATAAAATGTGAATTGGTCACTGCACAATGAAATTTTTAAGGAAAATGAGCAACCTTGAAGAGAAACACCAGTTCTGAGTTTTTTTTGGGAAACAGAGTGTTGAATTTCAATTTTGAAATAGTAAAAGGTTTTGATTGTTAATTGACGTCAAGGATGAAATTGTTTGATATATTAGAACACTATCCATGGGAATCCCTCCCATTATACCATTTTCCGAAAAATACACTCCCTTCATTATCCCAATTTCACTTGTTCACTCCATGTTCTGTGATATTCATTTTTAAKAAAGGTCTATATGGAAATGAAGAAAAAATGAGGTGACAGTAATTGATGATTAATATTYTGGGATATGTTTAGATACACAGTTGATTGTTTTTGTTGATTACTTKAACAATATTCATAAATCTTCCCCCCTCCATGATATCACTTTAYGCTAAAYACAATCCCTCCATACTCCYAATGACCCTATCAATTCCCCGTTCTTGTGGSAATTAATAAATGATATTTTTATGGATGGATTGCATGCGTCATGTAGTAAATTATAGTGTCAAATCTTAATTTATTTARGTAGAGTTTCATGTATGGGTTATTAAGAACTTCATGTCTCACTAATTATTGTTACAGGATGAGTTTTTTCAACAGGGGYAGTAATGGTTGAAATAACAGAGGTAGGGGTAACTGGTATTGAGGCCATWGGAGGCCTCTATTTTCTATTCACTTTGTTTCAAGCTGAGTTCTTTAATTTGGTTGTCCATGGGATATTGCATCCTCGACCTGAAATTCCCCCTTTTCAATAGCYTCAAAATTTTCCTAGCATTCATGTTCCCCCACATGTGTTGAAGCAACCCGAACCTCTCGCAAACGACGGTTGGAARGAAATTTTCAATCAACCTACTTCTCACCATCGTTGTTGGCTTATTGTCTCATTTCCATTATTGCCARCACCACCTTCAATTAATCATAATGCACAAATTTCCAATGTTGTTTCACCAGTGCAGTCTTCGCATGCCAACAAGAGACTRAAAACTGACGTCCCACAACCTGTTCTAGATAACAGAAAAACAACGACTTCCCCCTCTAGTCCATYCACAGAGTCTTCTAAATCTGTGTCTTCATGTCTCCACCTAAAAKATGACTACTCCCATGTGATCATCACAATACAACTCYAGGGGTCTAACCAACCAAGGGCTACCCTAGAAAAGTCAAGAGGAGACGACAACGAGAATATAAAATATGCCTCACACAACAAATATGGATTTTAATGTTTTTTATTTGATTCAATGATGAAGACAATGTTTTATGATTTTCAACAAATTTTTGGACAACAAACTTTTATTTTTGATATTTTTTGTGGATAAGATAGATATATTATTTTTTTGGGACATGGTCTTAAATTTTGTTGATATTTAAATATTTGACTTAAATGATATCCATGGGAGCTACAAGGGTGTTATATAATCCAAATGATTAATTTTGTATCTTATATTTGATGATTGACAAAGAGAATGATGAGAGTCACAAGGGTTCCCACCTATTTAGTTATTATTAATTAGACTCTTATTTATATATTATTATTAATTATTTCTTCCCAAACTAATTAGTTAAGTTAATTTGACATAACTAAAGAAAGTGGTTGAACTACATCAAATTATTGAGAAAGAATAAAGGTTCAATGAAAGGAAGAGACAAGGGGGAGAATAGAAGGGGAACTACAACACTAAGGTTTGCTCTCTAGTTAGTGAGATAGCTTCAGTTCTAATTCATTTATGAGTTTACTTGTAAGCTTAATCCTCTTGATAACAACATGGTCTTATTGAAAGCAACAAGATTCAAAACTGAATCATACATTTCAACAACTTGTTTTAAAGGTATTTGATTTATCCTTGATAGTCTGTGTATTCTTGTTTGTTTATGAATTAATTTTCATGGCTGATAAAGAATATCTTGCAGAGTCAAGTGACAACATTTTGTGGCAAGTTGATCCAGATCATTAGTTTCAGTTTTATTTCACTGTCATGGTCTTTTTGTATGGTGCCCATCGGAGACTTCTAAATCTAACTTTGGTCCATACCCTCGTAGGGGTTTATAAAAGAGAAATACAGTTTTGTATCTAAGAATGAAATAAATCAGATTATTGTTCTGTCTCATACATGTGTTTTCACGACTTGGTTCTTCCTTTCACTTTTGTCTCCATGTTTACTTCAATGTAAAATATGTATACATTCACCTAACTTTGTTTAAATTTTTATTTTTACATTGTTACAAATATAAATCATAAAATCAGCCTTGATTCTTTGTAATTGATACTTGTGGATTGAGTGAAAGTTTTGAGGTTATAAACCCTAGGTGACATTCCCAACTATCTTTTCCTAGCCAGGAAAGATCTGAATATGATTGAGTAAGGCATTCCATACCTTTTCCTTAACAAACCTGATGTTGGAGATGCCTCCTACAGACGTCAAACTTGAAGTAAAAAACAACATGCCAGTATTTTCTCCATGACTCATGTTCTTCAAACCTCAGACCCTGTTACTTTCTCCAATGATGAAGGAAAACCTGAATGGGAGCAGGCCATGGAGACAAAAATTGATTCTTTGTTGAAGAATCATACTTGGGACTTGGTTCCCCAATCACAAGGAAATAACATTGTGAAGTGTCGATGGGTCTACATGACCAAATTTGCCTCTGAAGGTGTTGTTGAGCAACATAAATCACTCGTCGTTGTGAAGAGATTTTCTCAACAACAAGGCATCGACTACATTGAAATATTTGCCCTCGTTTTAAAGATAAACTCTGTTCGATTGATTCTTTCCCTTGCTGCTTGTTTTGGATGGAAAATCCATCAGATGGATGTGAAGAGTGATTTTCTTCGAGCTCTATATGAAGAAATTTACATGGAATAGCCACCTGGTTTTGTGACAGATTCAAATTTAGTTTGTCAACTCAAGAAGTCGCTTTATGGTTTGAAACAGGCTCCCCGATCCTGGTATGCTAAGATCAACAATGTATTTCTTTGACTTGGTTTGAAACAGTGTGAATCTGATCACCACTTGTATGTTCTCCACACCAATAAAGACACTCTGATTTTTGTTGTATACGTTTATGACTTACTCATCACTGGCAATAATCATGCTCTCATCTTTAGATTGAAGAAACAACTTGTCAACTCCTTTTATATGATAGATCTTATCACTCTGCATTATTTTTTAGGTCTTCGAGTATTACCACTTTGTGATGGATTTTTCATTTCTCAGCCTAAAAATGTGATCGATCTATTGACACATTTTAAGGTGGCTAATTGCAAGCCTTTTGCCACTCATTTTCAGTCTATAGTGAAGCTTACTAAAACCTATCAAACACTGGTTGTTGATGCTACACTTTATCGAGAATTGGTGAACAATCTTATTTATCTTTCTCATAGTTGACAAGACATTTCCTTTGATGTTAGTGTGGTTACTTGGTTCACGTAGGACCCCAAAGAAATCCATTGGAAAGAAGTCAAATGAAATTTCGCTATCTGAAGGGTTCCACTTGTTTTTGTATCAAATATTATCGTAATTCAGATTCGCTGGTCGGCTACACCGACTCTGACTAGGTTGGTGACAATGATGATCATAAGTGCACTTCTGGCTATGTGTTTCACTATAGCATCAGACCTTTGGTGTAGTCGTGCAAGGAACAAAATGTAGTTTCCTTGTCGTCTACAGAAGCAGAGTATTGTGGCATCGTTCAAGCAAGTATCAAATCAGTTTGAATTCGCTAACTTTTGGGAGAACTTGGCTGTCTCGTTCAGACCTCGACTACAATATACTATGATAGCCAAAGTTCCATACATGTTGAAAATCATGTTGTTCATAGTAAGATGAAGCATGCTGAGCTCCATGGTCACTACTTGAGACAATTGGTTCATGAGAACATTGTCTCACTTGAATATTGCATAATAGAAGATCTGGTTGTTGATATCTTCACCAAACTTTTAGCTAAAGCTATATTTATCAAGCTCCACATGATGCTTGGGATTCATGAAGCTGCAATTATGGGGGGTTGTTCTAGTGACGTAATTTCACCTCTTGAATCTCTAGAGTTGTGTGCTGATGGTGGGGGGGAGGAGGGGGGGTGTTGGAACATTAAACATTGATGGTTCATCACACATATCTTGGGTTCAGTGGGTCGAGAGGTCGTCCTACATCTGGATACAGTGGGTTGGGAGATCGACCAAGACACCGCACTATTCGAACGAGTAATCGACGTGCCTATCGGTCGGACAATCGAAGATAGTTGGGTAGTGGATTGACCAACTCAACAATTGACTACGAGTTGGACGGATAGTCGATCGGGTCGAGTGTCATCGAGCCGAATGGATAGAGTAGATTTTGTAGATTCAACTCTAACTGTCGACGATTACATGTGGACAAGATGTTTCATATTCTATGGAAGTTAGTTATATCTTCAGAATTTAAAAGAAGACCCCTTGGGTCATTATCATCAATGTGAATTGAGATTGTGCAACAAATCATGTGGATCGAGATGTACAATATGCACTGTGATGTTCTGATCACAGTGCATTCTTCTTAAGTGCTGTAACGATGTCTTTAGACACCACCTTTGTTTTTTGAAATTCCCCCCCTTTTCGATTATCTACAATACCATGTTCTATGTTTCATGTCATGTTCCACTTTATTCCCTAACAACAACAGTTCTATGGCAGTATGGGCAGTCTACGATGTGAAGAGTGATCTTTAAAAGTATGGTTTGCAAAAGAGTTAATGATCATTTGAATATGAGGGAAACAATCTTCAAGGATTTGTGGGATTGGGTGAAGTTTTCATGGCCGCATCACATCCCCTCTAGGACCATCACCACCGATTTTGTCTCCACACTTGGTGTTGAAAGCCAAGGATAGTTGGTCTTTGGTCATGATTCACATCCAAGATTGAACCCTTGACCTCTGTTGTAAAGACGTTTATGAGAGGAGAAAGGGATATGATAATGCCAATGGAGGATAATGAATAAGTAATAAACATTGATGGATCCACATATATGTTTTCTCTCAAGTCTATGCCTCTGTCCAAAACCATGTGTTCCAAGAAATGACAAGTCATCCTCCTCTCTTCCACTATGTGATGAAACACTCAACGACTGAATGATTAAACAAAATACTTGGGGAGAAAGGAAAAATGCCCAACACACTGACAACCTATGCCAGAGAATTCCAATGATTTTCTTCCAGTTGACACAACAAATTAGGGTTTCCTAGATGTGTGGAGGCATTTTAAGGTTTCTCTACACCAACAAAGTGAATCTCAATGCACAAGAAGAGATTAGAAGGTATATTGTCGAGGAAGAGGGACATACACATTCATGTTGCAACACATGAGGACAATGAAGCTCCAAAGATCATAGAGTTACAAAAAAAGAACACCAAGCACTGATACCATTGACAAGCTAGGGATTGAATAACTCCATGCATTGTGTATTTTATTAAATATAATCATATATAAATACAATCGGAGATGTATTTTGGTTTCATCTTCCCATAGGTCCAGTGGTTGTTCCTATTTACCTGACACTTCATATTCCTGAATTAAATATTTGTACAATTTCAACAATGTTAACCTTGTTATCATCTTTATAGATCCCTTCAAAGTGATCAATCCCTACTCTAGCTAAGTCTTCAAAAGTAGTAGCAACTTCACCATTGCTTCTCTTCACCTTCCAAATAGTATTAATGTTTTTCTTATAGTTTGCAAATTGGTGAAAATGCTTAGTATATTCATCCCCTTTTCCAACAATAGTTCTCTACTTTGTTATCCTCAATCCGTCTCTCTATACTTTAGCAATTTTATCTTCCTTTTTTCCAAATTGTTAATCTCATTTTTATGTTTTTCAAAAGTAAATTGGACCAAATATTGAGAGTAAAACAACTCCAATAACACCTTGTTATCCTTCAACTTTTTCTCATGAGTCTAGGAAGTAACTATCCTTTGGAAACTGTATTGATGGATATTTTCTACTAGTCTCATCAAAGGGAGGCCAGTGGCCTCCCTTATTAATGCCATGGAGTATTCTTCTTCAATCCAGGATGTATTGAATTTAAAATGACTCGAAGGATTCCTCCCTACCTTGGCCATTTCCATAAAAAATGAGAAATGATTTGAATCACCACCATTTCCAACCCATTGCCTGACCCTATACTGGTCATGAATAAGTCCTTCATATAATAAAAAGATATCTAGTCTCATGGAAATCATGTCATCCCTCACCCTCTTATTCCTCCATGTGGGACGCATATTTATGGGCTATATATCAAGCAACCCATGGTCCTTAAATCTTTGAATGAAAAAATCAGTTAAGGGATTAACCTGAGTTGTTTTCTCCTAGCTTTTATCTCTCCCCAAGGAAAATTTCAAATCATCACCCAAAATAAGGTTATTTTGCTTCAAAATATCCATTCTAAATAGTACTCCCATAATGCCACTTTGTCAGAATAAGGATCGTATAGGTTCATGACTATTATCTCCTTACCCAACTCTTGGGAATAAAGAACAATGCCCAAACCTAAATCACAATACAACATATTACTATTGTAGAAAGAATGTGCAAACCACCTAGTGATTAACCCTCTTGAATGACCATGCACATCGATAAAGGAAAATTTCCACCTTGAGAATAATTTCCCCCAAATCAAAAACCAATTTTCCCTGTCACCCAAGGCCCCTTGCAACGAGATGATATTCAACTTATGAGCTTGAACTAGTCTATTTAGGGCTATCTTTTTCAAGGTACTATCCAAGCCTTTGCAATTGAGGGATAAGAAAGTCATGGGAAACCATCTACAAAAGGGACATTTTCTCTAAGTACCCCTAATAAACAAAACTTCAAGCACTGTGTTTTCTTGTGCCAAGAAAAGAAAATATCTACTACCCTGTCCTGACTCTTTTAATTCTCTCCTCGGATTCATAACGAGACAACCAACTAGCTCCCCTTCATCATTAACCAAGGGAATCTTTTGGGTTCTCAGATTATATATTGAATCACATATCAAAGAGCCAATCTTATCCTTGGAATTTTTTTTAAAACAAGGCTCAGAAAGTAAATCCTTCCTCTATGAATTCCCTTCATAATCCAACTCTTCAATATTTTTGCACAATAAATCTATCAACCTAAAAGAGGAATCCCCACTCTAATTCCCTAAGTATGGACACTCATCTCCTAGAAGTCTTGAGTAAACATCCTTTAATCTAAACTTGGCATCCTAATCGTCACCCTTATCCCCATCTAAAGATAAGTTCAAAGGTACTAGATCAATGATTGTCATACCTTTATCCTTCATAGACTCCTCCTTCTAAGTCCTGTCATGAAGGTCCAAGTCCAGTGCTACTTTAGAGTCTTCATTGAGGGTCCTTTCTCCAGGAACCTCTTTGCAAACCTTTCCCTCAATAGATATAGGACCTGTTTGAACATCACTCCTCTCTTTTGGAGCTACATCAAGAATCAAAGAAAAGTGTTGCTCTTTTCCATCCACAGGGTTCAGTAACATGTCTTTCTAAGACCACGATTTATTTTCTTACGAGCTTGGACTTTCCCTAACCCATGTTTTCTTATTAAGTGGCAAGCTACTATCCACTACCAAAAGTCCATATAGATGGCATCTAATACATCAAAATGACACTGTAATACCCCTAGGCTAAACCCCAATTGTAAATGTAAATGTAAAAATGATTATAAGTTGGTGAGCTGATGATACAAGGTCTTTGGTCCGGTTCTGTGAGCATTTAGTTAGTGCGCGAGAATCTCATACCAAAAGAAGAGTGTGTGATCTTAAGGCCAAGGAGCCTTTGTATATATGATGTGTTTTATAGGCTAGTGAGTCAGGTTATTATAGGCCAGAAGGCTTATGTGATTATTAGGTCGAAGATCCTATATGCTAAAGGCCAATGAGCCTAGTTTTGTATATGTAAACAATCATATCATTAATAAAATACATCACTGCGTGTAGACCAACCACGATAAAGAGTATGGGGGACCAAACTCCACAGGAAGGGAAAGGAGGGGCTAAGAGTCTAGAAAAGGGGGTTAAGCTAGAGGGGTTAATTCCAAAGGAATATTATAATATTATTCCTAAAGACTAAGGTATGGATATAAATTATGTTATCCTAAGTTCCTATGGGAAGGGAATGAATTACAAGTGCAACTCATGAAGCTTCATGAAGACAAGTGTCTAATGGGGGACATGCAGATATATTTGGGAAAATTAGTGTGTTTTTAGGGGGGGCGTGNGGGGGGAGGGGGGGTCATCATTCTTGGGGAAGTTGGACTCTTACACTCCATTGTTCTATGATATTCACAGAGGGATCTTCTCGTCATTCCGGGGAGGAGGGTAACCTTCATTTCTTACCAGGGGTATGCCATTCCATTCATTCAATTCACCATTCATGCATTCCATCATTCCTCCATTCTTTCATGTACTCCTTGAGTTGTACTCGGTACCTCTCTGTCACTAGCAATGTACCTATACCTTACCAGAACTTTGTTGTTGCCATCACCTGTACCTGGTTGACTTAAGAGGTGGAGTGAAGAAGTGGGTTGTCAGGTCCGTGGGTTTGAAGAGGTGGGTTGCCAGGCCCGCAGATTGAAGAGGTGGGTTGTCAAGCCCGTGAGAAACTCTCTCTAGGTGATAGAATTGTTGGGAATTGATTTCCTGAGGGAGCCCAACTGCATCTACAATGCTATGAGACTCC
>JZKD02S1693699.1:0-30625 GCA_000966675.3 Picea glauca | reverse complement strand
TAGACAACTTAATCAAATGCCAATGTCCATTATTGAAAAAGAGTTGAAATGAATGCTTGATAATTATTGTGCCCTTGAGGTACTTGGATTGGGTGGCCAACTTGGTACCTGTCAGGAAAAAGAGTGGGGAAATATGCTTGTGTGTTGATTTCAGAAATCTCAACAAGTGTTCCCTAAAGGACAATTACCCCCTTCCCAAGATGGACCATATTTTTCAAAGGGTAGTAGGTGCCCACGGGTTTTCCTTGTTGGATGGATACTCTGGATATAACCAAATAACAGTGTGATAACAAGACAAATAAAAAATAACATTCACCACCCCATGGGGGACATTCATGTACGAAAATATGCCCTTCGGACTGATGAATGCAGGGGCCACCTTTCAGAGGGCCATGGACAACCTTCATGGGAGAAAAATACAAATTCATGGTTATATATTTGGATGACATCACCATTTTATGCAAATGAAATGATGAACATATACAACACCTCGAGCAGATTTTCCAGAAATGCAGAAGGCATGGGATCTCTTTGAATCCCAGGAAGTCCCACTTTTCCATGCTGGATGGTAAGCTCCTAGGCCACATCATATCAGCATGAGAAATAAAGATAGACCCAAAGAGAGTTGATTCCATTTAGGAAATTGAAATCCCCAGAAATAAGAAGTCTATTCGGTCTTTTATAGGCAAAATAAAAATTTAAGGTGCTTTGTGCCAAAATTTGTTGATATCATAATGGTTATCACTAACATGTTGAAGAAAGATGTTGTTATAAAGTAGTCACTGGACAAAAAAAGAATGTTCCAAAGGATCAAGCAAGCTTTAGTTGCAACCCCTGTATTGGCCAGCCCTGACTATTCCAAAGAGTTATTTATCTTCTTTTTCGCTTCCGAGGAAACCATTGTTGCATTAATGCTGCAAAAAAATGAAGAAGGAAATGACCATCCCATATCCTTTTTCAGCAAAGCCCTCCGATATGATGAGATGAAGTATGACATATTAGAAAATAAACCTTATGCGTTGGTCAAAGATTTGAAGGCCTTCATGGTGTATGTGTTACAATCTAGCATAACACCCTATGTTCCTAGCAACAATGTCAAAGAGATTCTGGTCTAGCCAAACAGTGAAGGGAAGAGGGGGAAATGGATTGTCAAATTATTGGATTATGACCTGCACATAAAACCCAATAAGTTGATTAAGGGACAGGGACTTGCCAAGTTGTTATCAGAGTCAAATTGTAAGGCATTGGAATTACATTAGACCTTCACCCAATCAAATGCACCCATGACATAGTTTGGAAAGGACAACATGCAGGTATATGAAAAATACTCTTCTTCACCTTGGTACAGAGATTTTTTTTATTTTCTGCATCATCTAGAATTTCCACCAGATTTGAAAAATATGAGGGCCAGGTCTCTCAAATTAAAAGCTGTAAAATTCTGCATTTTAAATCAGAACTTGTATTGAAGGGTTCTTTCTTGATGAAGATGAATCTAAACAAGTCACAACGGATATGCACAGAGGAGTTTGTGGAGGAAACTAACATTGGAAATCCACATCCCTCAAGATCCTAAGGGCAGGGTACTACTGGACTACCCTTTTCTCTGATGTATTTACCATAGTAAGGGCATGCAATGAATGCCAGAAGTTTGCAGACAAATAGAAATTACTCTCACTACCCCTAAATCCTATCACTACCAATGGTCCCTTTCAGAAATGGGGATTACATTTCATAGGTGAGATAAATCCACCCTCGAGTGGGAAGTATAAGTGGATTCTCACTGCCATTGACTACTTTACCAAATGGATCAAGGTTGTTCCCACCAGGAATGCTACTGGCAAGGTGATCATGAACTTCTTGGAGACAAATATCTTTGCCAAGTTTGGTTTCCCTAGAAAGATAATAAAAGACAATGCCTGGGGATTTAATTCCAAGGCCATGATTGACTTATGTGGTAGCCATAACATTTCCTTAACACATTCCACACCCTACTACCCTCAAGGAAATGGGATGGATGAGTCATCGAACAATACTTTGATCGGGATCATCAAGAAATTGTTGACTGAAAACAAGAAATCCTGGGACTCTAAACTTAAGTATGTCTTGTGGGTTGATGGGATCAACACCAAGAGATATTTGGGAACCTCACCATTTTAGCTAGTCTATGGGATAGATGATGTCTTCCCTACTTAACTCGGTCTCCCTGTCTGAGCCAAATGACATTCAGAGGAAAATATTTCAGATTATAGAGGTTCAACAAAAGAGAGAAGCACTGAATCATATAACTAAGGCATACCAAAGAAAGGTCAAAACAACTTTTGAAAAGAAAACCAAGAAGGAGATCTTTCAAGAAATCAACTTGGTCTTGAGGTGGGATGCCAGAAGGGATGAGAATCCTAAGCATGGTAAGTTTGATAACATTTGGTTTGGTCCTTTTAAGGTGGTTAATATTCTGGACAATAATATATTTGTTTTTCACAATCTATATGATACTAATATCTTTGGAGGCCTAGTAAATGGGCACTCACTAAAACACTATTTTGCTTGAAAGACGGAGGGAAGGTCCCTCTTATACCATAGTTTCTTTTATTTTTCATTTGTGTTTGATTAGTTAGTTTGTGTATTAATAAATACTCCATAGATCAATAAAGGCATTGGGGTGTAGATACAGTTTTGAATTTCAGAGATGCATGGTTGAGAGACAGTGACAGAGATACATGGCTGACAGATATAAACAGAGGTAAGATAAGGGAGGTGGGAGGAAGTTATTGAATTCCAAGGCACCTGATCTATTGTTATCAACACCCCACAGGGGGGTGTTATCCCCAATTGGAGACAATGTTGAGACCTAAGTCTACACCCCTACCCCTCTTCTCTCATTACCCTATACCTCCATAAAATATCATTCATTTTCTGATTGGTTAAGTTGGTTCCCCATTACTAAATGACTCAGTTTTTATCATTACCTCTCTTGAGTGATTTTTTGCACTATATTTTTGTTTTCTTGAAGGGTAATTACATGTTATGGTTTGAGTCTGAAGTCCTTGTCATCATGATTATCATTGGTTGAGCTCATAGAAGGTGTTATAGTGTTTTATATGCATAACAAGGATGATTTCAAGAACCTATTCTTGAAAAATGTGGTTGGCATGGTAATTTTTAAATCATTTAATAATTTAATGTATTATTTTAAATGTTTAATCGTTTGAATGGTGCATGCATACATGCGTGATCATAAACGTGTGCCTCCACAGTATTTTTCATGAGGTTTCATCATTATATAGCATCATTCATGGTCTTGAGAACTGAATTGGTTCAACACAGCTACTATATCTTGAACGGAGGGTTAACAACACATAGGTATTGGTTTCAATATGAGGAGATTCACATTCACTGCAACATCGACAATAGAATTACGTTGTACACCATTGTTCCTCCCCAAGAGCGATGGCAGTTGAACAGGACCGAGCCACAGGGTCTTGAGGTTTTTGAGGCCATACCCGAAATCAAGGATATTTTCGTAAATGAGGAATGGTATGACTTCCTGTGCGCATTTGAAGGACACCACACAAGCATGGATATGCTTTTCCAGAAGACATTCGATGGCTTCTAGACCCAGCTTAGGGATACCTGGATTCATATTACAAAGCACTTCATTTGAGAAACTTTTGCTCTCCCTGTCTGTGCAGAAAGATGGTTTAAGAAAGGCAAGTTGCCTCTCGACCTCTATAATAAATTCTTGGTTCCCGAGCACCAAGACCCTAATTGTAGCCAAGGAATCCTTGTGTTGTGGATAAAGGAACACTGGAAAGGATCCCTAGCGACAGTGCAGAGGTATATAATAGGTGAGGGTCAATTCAACATAGTACAGTGATATCACCTTCGTTTCCTTATGCATCTAAGTGGAGATAAAGAGATAAACTTACCCTATTTCCTGCTTAAAATCCTAACCAAAGTGGCCAGGAGGGTTCAAAGTTACCCTGAATCTGCTCACAAGAGCATGTACCATCAAGGATTAATTAAATTTCTAGTGCCTTTCGCTTTAGAGGAACTTGAAATGCCTTGGGGGTTATTTCTTCAAATCTATGGGATTGAAAAAGAAAGAACATGTGACTGATTTGTAAAATGAGGGTGATGCAAGCAAAGATAAGATAGAGGTCAGGATATCTCTAGAGCCTGGGAGCTCGACGAAGCATGTTCAACCCGCAACAAATAAGGGGAAAGGCCCTAAAATAAGGAACATCCAGAGACCTCCATGAAGGAGGCATCCCCTTGCATGCAACTAAGGTCTTAAACGAAAAAGGGGAAGGAAAGCAAGAGTGGAAAAGTTTCCCACACATACCCACCTACACTGGTAACACCACATAGGTCTTTGTCATCAAGCCATTCATAGGAGGAGCAAAGAACCCCCATTGAGCAACAACTTAATAAACCTGTGACTAGAATGAGGGGGCAACTTGGATTTGGGTCACACAACAATGAAGTGGTAAAGAAAAAGGATGTTCCTACAGAAGCCTTGCCTAAAGCATCCCCTGCAACCAGAAAAGACAGGAAAAAGGAAGGGAAAACAAAACATTGAAGCACCAAGAAAGCCAAAAAGAATAACTAGAAATACAAATCAATTGAGGTTGAACTCCAAGGCTCTTTTTAAGCCATCATTAAAATACCCCCAACCAATTGTGATCGAGGATGATGACAGTCCTGAATTTGCCAGCATGGAAGAAAGGGAAGTCAATGTTTTGAAGGGAATGATAGTGAAAAAGGAGAAATCAAAGTCTAATGAGGGTGAGACTGTAGAGACGCCATTTGTAACTGTGAAAAAGGAGTATCCTACAGACTCCGGTCAACAATAAATACACGAATATGGACTTGATCTTGAGCAAGACTCTATTGGCACCTCACCACATGCAGGGGATCCTTACCACAGTCCATGGGACATTAAACCAGAGATTAAAACTAATACTTTGGGAGTACAGGGGTCCATTAAACCAACACAAGGAAAGGAGCCTGAGGTAACACATCGATATAATGTGAGAGCAAGGAGCAGAACACTAGTTGACCACAACAAGTCTATCACAGATCAAGATGAGAAAAAGATGCAGATTGAGGTCAAAACAGAGAAGGTCGATGACACCTAACAAGTGAAAGAACTGAATCTTCAAGTCTATACCTTGCAACACCACAACCAGGAGTTGGAAAAATTGTACTCCAGAATGCAGAAGAAGTATCAAAGACTCTTGAAGAAACACCAGAAGACTTGTTGCTTTCTGAAGGAGATAATTTAAATAACACTGCTATGGAGGGGTATCTAAAGAATATGTGGTCTATCCAATTATCTCCCAGTTGTCCTCCAACAACGCACATGGATACAAGTGCTTGATACAAAACTTAATTCTATCAGTCCTAGTCAATTTTTTTCAAAGCCCAGTTCACTTTAGTGTATGCATCAGTTTAGTTTTATCATTAGTAGTAGTTTTAGTTGTTTAAGTTCAAGACTGTTTAAATTAAGGCATAATAAGTGGCCATCTGTGTTTGATATGAACCACTTCCTTTTTGTTAAGTCAAGTTTTAAGTATACATTACTATACTCCAACAATATTTACTTTATTCAATAAGTTGTTCTCCAACTGATAGTGTAGAGTTAAGCCTCAGTTTCACATGGACATGAGTCTCTACAACTTTGATAAATATGTATTTTTTTTTATGAATTGAGGGTTCAGTTTTTGGGAAGGAAATAAATATATCAAACTGGTTGAACCTATTTTATGATTGGATAAAAGATCTCTACCTGGTGAATATTCTTTGATGACAATGTGCTTTATGTTCAAATATATATGTGTTCTTTCTCTTATATTGAATGTAATTTTTTTATGTGTGCAAAGTACATTTCATTTTCCTTTCAGCTATTGTATAACTCATCTTTTCTGATATGCAACCTGCAAAATATCTAATGCTTTAGTAAAAATTTGTTTTATTGCAACTTGTGGGAGTAATTTCATTTGGATACTTGTTTAATGCCTTGAAATATTATTTTAATACTTAAACTTCTTACAACAGATAATTCATTGAGTTGTTTGTTGTTCTTCCTTTGTTCATCCCTCAATTTTCTCACTTGTCTGTCATTTGTGTGCCACCAACCAAGGAGAACCTACATCCATATCATCATGTCAACCCAACCATGATTTTTTCTTAGTAAGACCAACCCTCCAACTGACCAACAAAATCAAATAACCAAAAAAACAACCATTACAAACTTGAGGTGACATGGCTCTGCCCTTTAGCAGTCAGGTGCAGACTTTAGGACCAACATAGGGTAAGATTCAGGAAAAGAACTCGAATAATAGAGAGAGGAATTCTATTTCAGTCAAAGATAAGTTATAATCCTTTCAGGAAAATGCATGAGTAAGGAGTACCATGGGTACAATGACCAACCTAGGGAGATTGGCAATAAAAGTGCTCATAGTTATCACATTGCATGGAATGCGCTCAGGAAATGCATGTTTGCATAAGAGGGCATATAATGAATTTCCATCGAGAAAAGAGTACCTTCCACTACTCCACTTGAATTGTGTAGTTGATAAAGAAAATAAAATTTGGGTGGCCATGAGTGTTGGCACCTTGGTTACTAATGAAGGAAGAATGCTTGGGTGCATTCAAGAGAAAATTTTGGTTTCATATGTGTTGATTTGGGCTCATGATCAGCCTGTAGCAGGAAGCATGGTCATGTTGTAAGAGTGAATGAGAATGATTAAACCTATGGTGAAGAGGTTGGTTGAGATCCAACAYGCCATGAAAAGGTGYTTGTSAWRAGKTTGGTTGAGATCCAACACGCCATGTGAAACTTGAACCTAACGTAAGGGTACATTGGGTATGGATGTGGCCATGAATATTGGCACACTGATTAAAGTCAACTGATATATGAATTGCATTTGGAAAATTTGGTATGTTAAAAGGATGCATACATAGATAATGATATTTCCTTTTGTTATGTACCCTTGAATAGGTGAAAATGACTTGGACTGTTAGTATGCATAGTTTTGAAAATATAATGTGCATGAAAACTAACAATTTGTTTGGTGAGGAATGTTGAAATTGTAGGAAGAAAAGGGTCTTGTATATGGCAGTGTTCTAAGCTCACAAGGAAGACCAAATGCCTACGGACCTAAAATTTTATGGGAAGGAAAGTCCCATACTTGTGAATCTAGTTCCTATGCAGAACATATATGAAAATAAATGTGGAATTTGGAAATTTGTGGGTGACATATTTATAAGAAAATTATGAATTTGAAATTGATGATAATATATCATAATTTATGAATACCTGTGATACAGGTGAGATGAAAAAGATCTATCTAGGGAGGACAGGTGAAGGTTATCGATTTGGAAAGCATGAAAAAGGCTATTGTTGAGACATGAGAACCCTATGGTAATCCATGATCGCCCTAGAATATGTTGTGTTGTGGCAACACAAATCAGAGGGATGCCTCAACAGAGAAAGTCTGAAGGACGCCTTGACGGTAAGGCTCAATGAAGTCTTATAACTCTTCCTGTATGAGAAAGCCTTGGAAAGGAAAGATGGATCACTCGAGGGACTGTATAGCAGAGAATGGGATGTCTGAGCCTGGGCCTGTGTTAAATTTTGAGCTTGATTTCTTATGTGGATTAATTCTTTTATTTTCTTCAACACTTTGATTCTATCTCAATACACTTCAACAATACCAAATCATAATCGAATACCAATAACTATGTAGATAAGTAAGCATGCACATCAACAACACATATACCCTGGGGAAACCTTATACATTGAGAAAAACCCGAGCAAACGATATTCCTTTATTGAATTAATAATGTAAGATCACTTACAAATATCTACCATGAATGTTCTGCTCTTAAAGAGCTTGCCAAGATGACTCTAACCTAACAAATACCTAAAATACCTTGCTAATATACACCTCTGAAATACTGCCTCTATTGTTGATATACAACATTGATATGTTGCTTTGGTGTGCTACCTCTTTATCACTGATATGTGCCTCTATTGCTTCACCCTTAACCTGCATATCAAAATTGTGTTGAAGAGAGGGGTCAACCTCTGCTTATATAGCCTGAAGAGGAGAAAAGGAGAGATTCGAAATAGTAACCTGTTTGCATGAGTTAATCATAACTCAGCTTCATACTTTAGTTCGAACTTAGAACTAGACTTGAGACAGGTATGCTTTAGTTCGAAAATAGAACTAGACTTGAGACCTCAGTTACAACTCAACATTACATTTTAGTTCAAAAATAGAACTAGACTTGAGACTGGTATGCTTTAGTTCGAAAATAGAACTAGACTTGAGACCTCAGTTACAACTCAACATTACACTTTAGTTCAAATATAGAACTAGACTTAAGACTTTAGTTCCAACTCATCATTACACTTTAGTTCAAAAATAGAACTAGATTTAAGACTTTAGTTACAACTCAACTCTTTACAAGGCAATTCGAAATTATCTTCATGGTGGATAATGTTACACGTGCCAATGCACTAGATCAATACATTTAGATCATTTGCAATATTAGGAACATTGTTTGTTTCTAGCTCATAGATATTTTATATTAACTTTTGCTAGATGCCTTGACTTTTACTCATGGCTCATAAGGTTTGACTAGGCTCACAGAGGTTGTATGTTCCCCCTGACTTTTGCACTAGTCTGTCTATGCTCACAGAGGTTGTATGTTCCCCCTGACTTTTTCACTAGACTGACTATGCTCACAGAGGTTGTACATTCCCCCTGACTTTTGCATTAGAATCATATAGCATCTCGTTCATCCTGACTTTTGGTTTGACTCACAGAGGTTGTACATTACCCCTGGCTTTTGTCAATACCTCACAAGACTAGTTGATTCTCCAAATCTCCCTGGCTAACCTCAGGGTGTCCCATATGGCCTCTCATTGGAGAATGATTGTCAATGCTTCCAAATTTAACACTCCCTCTCAGTGAGGGAGTCATTCTCAGCCACACCAAGCTTGCCTCTCAGCTGCACAAATTGTCTTGAGGTCAAAGGCTTGGTCAGGATATCAACTACCTTCTTGCTCGTGGCTATGTATTGTAACTTTACAATTTTTCTCTGGACCAAGTCTTGGATGTAGTGGTAGCTCATGTCAATGTGTTTTGACCTGTCGTTAAATACCGTGTTCTATGTCAATTTTATGCAACTTTGATTATCACAATGAACCATCGTCGTCTCGAGCTTGTCACCAAACAACCCAGAAATAAATTTTCTGATCCATATTGCTTCATTGCTAGCATCACTTGTTGCAATGTACTCAACCTCTATTGTACTCTGTGAAATGGATCTCTGCTTCCGGATTGACCAAGAGATCATAGAGGATCCTACACTGAAGCAGTATCCGGAAGTACTCTTTCAATCCACTGGGCTTCCTGCCCAGTCAGCATCTGCATACCCATGCATAAATAAACCACCACTAGATGTATATATCAGACCATAAGTAATGGTCCCTCTAAGATATCTCAAGATGTGCTTTGTTTCCACCTAGTGTCTCTGTCTCGGTTCAGTCATGAACTGACTCATTGCAATCACTACATAGCATATATCTGGCCTAGTGTGGATCATGTAGATCAATAATCCAATCAGCTGCCTATACATGGTGGGATCCACCAAATCTGAACTTGTATCAGAATCATGCAGCTTCCTCAGGTTGGTAATCATCGGAGTAGACATGGATTTTCAATCCATCATACCAAACCTCTTTAGTACATCCACTGTGTATTTTCCTTGTGCCAGAAATATCTCGCCCTGTCTTTGCCATACTTCCAATCCTAGGAAGTAATGCATCAAGCCTAAGTCTTTCATATCAAATTATCAGGTTAGCTCCCTCTTACACAAGGCTATTATCCCTACATCTCTTGTTATAAAGAGATCATCAACATACATGATTAGTATAACAGGTTGGTTACCTCTTACCTTGAAGTACATATTTGCATCAGCATCACTTTTATGAAATCCCAGGCTTTTAAGAAATCCATCAATCCTGTCATACCAAACTCTGGGAGCCTACTTAAGACCATACAAGGCCTTCCTTAGCTTGCATACATGAGTTCCTTTGTTATGCAGTATAAAACCATATGGTTGTTCTAGAAAGACCTCATGTTTAATCTTTCAATTCAAGAATGTTGTTTTTACATCCATCTGATGTAGATTCCAACCAAGAATGAGAGCTAAAGAAATAATAGTTCGAATGGAGGTATACCTGGCTACAGGAGAAAAAGTTTCTTCGTAGTCGATTCCTTCTTTCTGAGTGAAGCCTCTGGCTACAAATCTTGCTTTGAAATTTTCCACACTTCCATCAGCTGCATGTTTGATCTTATAGATCCATTTGGAAGAAACCATTGAATTGTCTTTTGGCCTCGGCACAATGTCCCAAAAATTGTTCTTTATAATAGAACTGTATTCCACAAGCATGACATCCTTCCATACTTGTAATTTATCTGCTTCTTCAAATGAAGAAGGTTCAGCATCACTAATGTTGCTCATTAATGCAACATAGCTTCCAAACCTACGAGGCCTCTTCCTTTCCCTGAAAGTTCCTTTAGGAGCAGCTATCCTTTCCACTTCTTGCATTATTTATTTAAGCCACCTTGGCTTCCTTTTGGCTGGAGGTTCTTCAAGAGTTATTTCTAACACTTCAATAGGGTCTAGGGGCTCATTACTTGGCCCTTTAGGAGGTTCCTCCCTTTGATAATCTGACTCTTCATTTTCAGAAGAGGGTGAAGCTGGATGAACTGCTTCTGATTCCTGTTGAAGCTCTCTGGATTTCTTAAATGTAGCTTCCTCATGGAAAGTCACATCTCTTCTTACCTCTATTTGCCTCTGACCTTGTACATTAAAATCATGTAAGCCTTGGAGTTCTCATTGTACCTCACAAAAACCCCTTTCTTGCTTGAGGGTTCCATATTTGTCCTCTTTTCCTTAGGGACATGAATATACACGGGACACCCAAATATCCTTAGATGCCCTACTTCAGGTTTGATCCCTGAGAACACCTCTTCAGGTGTCTTTTCCTTCAAGATAGCATGTGGACAATTGTTCTGAATATACATGGCAGTGGAGGTAGCTTCTACCCATAAACAATTTGGCAGATACTGGTCAAACATCATTGCTTTCGTTGCCTCACAAATAGTCATGTTTTTCCTCTCAACAACACCATTTTGCTGAGGGTTATATGGCACGATCAACTGTCTCTTGATTCTTGCTGACTTGCAGAAATCCTCAAATTAAAGAGATTCAAACTCTCCTCCATTGTTTGTTCTAAGGATTCGGATGTGTTTCCCTGTCTGCTTTTCATTAAAGGCTTTATACTCTTTGAATTTATCAAATGTGACACTTTTAGCTTTAAGAAAATATATCCAACATTTTCTTGAGTAATCATCAATAAAAATGACATAATACAAACAACCACTGAGTGAGGGAGATGACATGGGACCAAAACATCATAATGAACCAAATCTAAGATGCCCTGAGCTCTGTTGTCACTACTAGGAAATGCTTTCTTTATATTTTTACCTAGCATGCATCCCTTAAAATTTTCATTTTTACTAAGAGAAATAGAGGGCATGACACATACAATGTTCTGTAGATATGGAAGAGCTTTGTAATGAAGATGTCCAAGTCTTCTGTGCCACAACTCATTGGATCTAGTCGCATCATGAGCCAATGCCTGAACTAACTGTCCTTACATGATGTACAATCATCCATTGCGAGTTCCAATGGGTTATGTTGTACTTAAGTGGCTACCTTTAGCCCATAGTAGTGCCTTCATGTCCTTGAAGATCACCCAATATCCCTTGTCCTCAAGGGTTGCAATTGATAGTAGATTATTCTTGAGCCCTGGAACATATAATACTTCAACAACGTGAAGTCTAGCCCCATATTCCAATCTAAAGGAGATAGAGCCTACTCCCTCTATCTTGTAACATTTTTCATCCCCAAGCTCAACATGTTCTGCAAAAGATTTTGTCTCTAAATCTGAGAGGACCTCCTTGTACCCTGTCATGTTTTTTGATGCACCACTATCTACTAACCAAGTTTTCAGCCTCGTGAAAACTGAAATGGATAAGGAAGAAACCAAGTAATATTCTTTTCTATTTTCTTTATCATTAGAAGGACTTTTCTGATTTCTTTTGGATTCATCATCCCCAATAGTTGAGGCGTGATGTTTCCCTTTTCTTGGATATTTCTTTCTAAACCAACAACCTTTAGCAAAATGACCCAACTTATTACAACTAAAGAATTTAATCTTATATGTATCAATATTCTTTCCTTTGAATGTACCTTTGGTGTTTGGCTTCCTCTGAGAGCCTTTTTGGAAAGTGTCTTTCTTCTTTCCCTTGAATCTTGATGCTAAAGCTAAGTGCTCTTCTTTCGTTGGCTCGCTCCTGGTAGCTATGTGACTCTGCTCCTGGAGGAAATCATGCCATAACCTCTCAAACGTGGGTTGAATATCTCTCCCACTTACACTGGATAAGAAGGTCTCCCATGAAGAAGGAAGACCGTAAAAAATGGTTTGCACTAAATCATCATCGTCCACTGTCACCCCTGTGACCAAAAGTTGATCTCTGATCTGGGCTATCTTGGAACATAAATATGCCACTGATTCACCTTTCTCCATCTTCAAATACTTAAGATTTTTCTTAAGTGTCATCTTCTAACTTGGAGCTTGTTTCTCATACAGATTCACCAAGGTATCCATACAGTCCTTGGAAGTCATTAACAAATTCATTGCAGGCATTATGTTGTCTTTGACTGAGTCAAAAATGATTCACTTTGACTTTTCTTGACTCTTTATGAAGGCCGCTCTTCCTAAAGGCTTCTCTTCCTGCATTATTCGTGGGTTCCTCCACCAGTATGGTCACATACTGCTCAAGATCATGCTCTTGCAAGATATTTGTTATCTGGAGCTTCCACACATTAAAGTTGGCATCTCCTTCAAGCCTATCCTCCACCCTGACTAAAATGGAGGATGTCATGGAACTCACACTGGAAATTTAATCAAGMTAGCTTGGATCTATGTGTACCTTTTGCTGCACTTCAACACGTTTTAACACACCCTAAGCTCTGATACCATGTTAAATTTTGAGCTTGATTTCTTATGCGRATTAATTCTTTTATTTTCTTCAACACTTTGATTCCAGCTTAATACACTTCAACAATACCAAATCATAATCGAATAGMAATAACTATGTAGATAAGTAAGCATGCACATCAAAAAAATATATACCCTGGGGAAACCTTGTACATGGATAWAAACCCTAGCAAATGATATTCCTTTATTACATTAATAATGTAAGATCACTTACAAATATCCACCATGAACGTGTTGCTCTTWAAGAGMTTTCCAAGATGACTCTGACTTGACAAAGGCCTAAAATACCTTGTTGAAATACACCTCTAATATGTTGCCTCTATTGTTGATATACAACATTGATATGTTGMTTTAGTATGYTGCCTCTTTATCACTGATATGTGCCTCTATTRCTTCACCCTTAACCTGCATATCAAAATTGTGTTGAAGAGAGGGGTYGACCTCTGCTTATATAGGTTGAAGAGGAGAAGAGGAGAGACTCGAAATAGTAACCTGTTTGCATGAGTTAATCATAGCTCGRCTTCATACTTTAGTTCGAACTTAGAACTAGACTTGAGACTCGTATGCTTTAGTTCGAAAATAGAACTAGACTTGAGACCTCAATTACAACTCATTTTTACACTTTAGTTTGAAAATAGATCTAGACTCGAGACTGGTATGCTTTAGTTTGAAAATAGAACTAGACTTGAGACCTCAGTTACAACTCAGCATTACACTTTAGTTCAAAAATAGAACTAGACTTAAGACTTCAGTTACAACTCAACATTACACTTTAGTTCAAAAATAGAACTAGACTTAAGAATTCAATTACAACTCAACTCTTTACAAGGAAATTCGAAATTCTCTTCATGGTGGATAATGTTACATGTGCCAACACACTAGATCAATACATTTATATCATTTGTAATATTAGGAATATCGTTTGTTTCTAGCTCATAGGAATTTTATATTCAACCCAAATTTTGCTAGATGCCTTGACTTTTGCTCATGGCTCACAAGGTTTGACTAGGCTCATAGAGGTTGTATGTTCCCCTTGACTTTTTCATTAGTCTATCTATGCTC
Source organism: Picea glauca (assembly GCA_000966675.3). NCBI lineage: Eukaryota > Viridiplantae > Streptophyta > Pinopsida > Pinales > Pinaceae > Picea > Picea glauca. The sequence continues at coordinate 16,416 of JZKD02S1693699.1, read as the reverse complement.
ATAGAGGTTGTATGTCCCCCTTGACTTTTCACTAGATTGTCTATGCTCATAGAGGTTGTATGTTCCCCCTAACTTTTGCATTAGACTCACATAGCATCTTGTTCGTCTTGACTTTTGGTTTGACTCACAGAGGTTGGACATTCCCCTGGCTTTTGTCAATACCTCACAAGGATGGTTGATTATCCAAATCTCCTTGGCTAGCCTCTGGGTGGCCCATATGGCCTTTCATTGGAGAATGATTGTCGATGTTGCCAAATTTAACAGCCCGGAGGGTGAGTGACAGCAAGGAAGTGGAGACTTTGATAATTCTTATAACCTATTGATAGGGATCATGCAAACAATGGGTATGTCAAGGAAAAATAGTGAGCTAAGATGACAAGACAAACATATGGATGCAAATCCACAAACTGCACAGATAAGTATTGTCCTAGATTATGAATTTTTTCCTCTTGAATTTTGCACAACAATAAAAATGTTTTCGCATGAAATTGTGATTAATATGCTTGTTTTCCAGGATTATTGAAGGCAGGTTACGAAGGCCAAGGGTCTAGAAAGGACTTCACCAAGAAAGAGGATCATGATTTTTGAAGCAGTTGAATGACGAAGGCATGACAGACGTTACTAATAAAGAAACCCGAGGACGGTGTTCCCTGTTTAAAGGGGAGGGTATTGTAATAGCCATGTTTCCCCCATCTTGTAATTAATCATTAATTATGATCAGCGTGCTATGGAATGTGAAAAATGTAAATGTATTATTGTTTATATTTCCAAAAACTGACTGGGGGTGAAGCCTTGAAGTATTGGCCATGATATCACTAGAGGAAAGAGTGAAGAAACTGTAGAGAGGGTTCATTATGTCAAAATGACCCAAATTCTCATTGCTGAAATAATAAGCCTGATCTTGATCCCAAGTAAAAACCAGTAATGAAAGAAGGACTGGTGGTTGAACAATCAACTAACCCCATGAATGGAAGCATGGAGAGTTTGGATAAGGAGATAGAAATTTGTCAGCCCGAAGTACCCCAAAGTGCAGGTTTCATGTAGACCCAGACTGACCCAAGTTCCTTCTGATAGAAGGAGTGGGGAAAGTCAAGAACCTCCCTTTGGGGGGGGGGGGAGGAGAGGGCATGTAAGAGAAGAAGGATACCATTCAGAAAGAGTAAGAGCACGTGAGGCTCTCCAGCTGAGAGGGAAACTAAAGGAATTAATTTGTTCTGGTAAAAGGGAGAGAACACGAGAAAGGATCTCAGAGAGTTTGCAGAAAACATGACCTGAGCAGAAGCTCGCGAGCTTGATGTTGAGGGACCATTTTATAAACCTCGCTATGACAGAGAAAGAACCTCTGAGAAACTACAAAATTTCCCTAGTGATATCATGGCTTGGCATAGGGGTGGCCAGAGTGCTAATAATGAATGTCTATGATCCTACAGTTAGGTGGAAAGGGGAACACCCACAGTCAGTTGGTTGGTCATCGACTCTAATAGATAAGTATTTCATATACCATGTGTACTAGAATTGAAATGAGTGGTTAGATGTCTGTGTCTATAACAAAAATTTGCATTCTATGATTAATAGTAGAAATATGTATTGTTCTCTCATGAACCCCTGCATTTGAAAGGTTTTTGTTTCCCTCTGCTTAGCAACAAGAGAAATATTATACATGGGTCTTCGAATGAATTTAAGAACAAGTATATGGATTCTGTGTTGGTTAGAAAATCCTTAAGGGATTTTTCCCAAGGATGGATTTAGCAATGTAAGAATCAGGGCAAACTTCACTGGAACTCTTCAGTCCTGTTATCCCCTCGAATTTACCTTCGTAGGTAACTAAATTCAAGTTCTGTAAATGAAGGGTGCTTCCTTCAAACCAGTCGTCCAAGTAATTGTGGGCTCATGCCCACGACATTAATCAAATTTTGGTTGAGAGCTAAGGGTGTATACCTTGGAACTTGTCAAAAACCTCATATGACCAGGACCATGGAACCCAGCGTTATGCCCAATGGGAGTAAGCCCTCTGAGCTTCAAGGCTTTGAGCGTCCGGAACTATAAGATGTTGGAATCCTCATAACATCCAGATTGTGCCGAAGGTGACCTATCAAATCAGTAACTTAACGAATGACTGACAGCTGGTGTCCAGTTACCCGTAATTGTAGGATTCATCCCCTTGTTAATCCTTGATCCACTTCTCAGACGTGAAGTAATGCGAGTCATGGATCTAAGGATCATTAGAGATCCTTCTCAACTGTTAGATCAAGCCTAGTCAAAGGATAGGGTAAGTTTCTCCAGCGAAGTCATACTCCAGGAGGTTCGACATGTTGGCGAATGAGAATATCATCGGAGCGCAGAAGATCATAGTTATGTGGTATGATGATGTCACCTAGGGTGATGTGGACCCATAGTAAGTGTGCCACGTGTCACTCTAATTCGTAACTTTCATAGACCTTATGTGTCAAATAGACCTTAACACATGTCACTAGATGATTGGGCCACGTGTCACCCTTGTCTTATGCCAATTGTCTTCCATTGGATCTATGTCGTGGTCAGTTCGGTGTTGACCTACTCCAGAGGAAAAAGAGTGTTAAATGAGCGGAACCCCTGAACACCGAAGTCGTGAAGCGATCAAGACCATCAATCTGAAGAAGCTTTGGGGTCTCTCTTGACCGTTCGATCTAGACTGTGGTTAGTCCGGCATTGACCACTACGTAAGTAAAAAGTAAATTACATAGCCAAACCACCAAATGTTGAAGACTCGAAGAAAAGGAGGTCTTAGATCTATGAATCTACGTGGACCTATCTCGACCGTGGGATAAAAGTGTATTGAGAGGTTGCTAGTGGGAGTTTGGACTTCGGAGCTCTGGGGGATTTCGTAGGGAGGAGAGCTTGGAAGCTCTCGAAGGTTGTCTGTATGAAGTGACATGGCATGCTGACATCACCTAGGGTGACGTGGACCCATGTTTGGCATGCCACATGTCATAATGATTCATTATTTTTACATACCTTATATTCCAATTGGAATGTTACACGTGTCTCACATTGATAGGACCACGTGTCATCTATGTTCCTTGCAATGTGTCACCCCCTGGTGCGTAGTTAATTGACCTAATGGATAATAGGACCCCGAGAGTTCGAGAGTTTGGAACTCCAGGAGGCTTAAGTTGTTAGAACTTATGCTCCAATACGGCCAAATGTCGGAGCCACGTGGCAGGATTTCGAGGGTTTCGAGACTCTAGAGGATATGTGAGTAGAGAAAAGGGCATTCAACATCAAATTCCAAAATCCCTTAAGCCTATGCATTGAACAAGGGTGAATCTCAACCAATGGATTTAATGGTGGATTTATCTCCACTAGAGATGTAGGAGTGCTTGGGAACTCGAGAATGTTTCAGACATGGACACAAAGTACGAAGGGACAAAGGCCCGATAATCGCGAAGGCATGGGGAAAATTTCCTGTGACTGCCCCTCCAGTGGCCATGTCATTGTTAAAGGATGACAACCTTGGTCGATTATGTGCCAGGTGGGATGGTACAAATGAGCTAAACCCACATGGGTTTCACATGGTCTTTGACCAACGATTCCTAAGGAGCTTCAAAAGGGCATAACTTTCGATCCAGAGCTCAGATTTGAGTATGGTAACAGTCGTTGCAAATCTCTTGACGAGTAGAAAAGGATGGAGATATCGGGAAAACGATTCGAGATGATTGAGAAAATTGAAAACTTTATATCCCATCCCTTAAAAGGGTATTTAAGGGGTTGGGTGTGTTACAAAGTAACATCAACCAACTCTAACGAAGTATCAACCAGGAGCTTCAAGTTTGTTTCCATGGGTGTGTTCATGGCTTTACATTCCAACATGTCAAATATCTTCAGTATTTCAACTGCATACTTCCCTTGGTTAAGGAAGATCTTCTTTGGGCTTTGTCAAACTTCAAGACCTAAGAAATAATGCATTATCCCTAGGTCTTTCATCTCAAACTCTGCAGCGAGGTTCTTCTTGCAATCTGTGATGATTTTTTCTTCTACGATCAGAAATAAATCATCCATGTATAGTAGCAATATAATTGGCTCATCATTCATAACCTTGAAGTAAAGGTTAGAATCAACTTTACTCTTGTTAAATCCCAAGCTCGTCGGAAAACTATCAATTCTACCATACCAAACTCTAGGAACTTGCTTCAATCCATAAAAATCTTTCTTCAACTTGCAGACATGAGTCTCTCTATCTTAAACTTCAAACCCTTGTGGTTGTTCTATATACACTTCTTCTTCAACAACACCATTTAAGAAGGTTGTTTTCACATCCATCTGGTGTAACTTCCACTTCATTTTGGCTGCAAGAGCTATGATGGTTATGATAGAAGTGTATCTGACTACAGGAGAAAATGTCTCTTCATAATCAATACCTACCTTTTGAGAAAAACCATGAGCCACAAATATTGCCTTATGTTTTTCAATGCTTTTGCATGCTGCATGTTTTATCTTATATATCCACTTGAAATATACCACATCTTTGTTCTTTTGTCTGTAAACTACTTCCCATGCATCATTCTTTATAATGGACTAGTATTCTTCTGTCATGGAATCCATCCATTCTTTCTTCTGAATGGCTTCTTCAAAGCAAGTAGGTTCCTTTTCTATGAGATCACATATCAAGGCCATATAGTTGGAGAATGGCTTAGGTTTCTTGCTTTGTCTCATGGTTCCTCCTGGGGCACCATACTTTTCTACATCTTGAATAAGTTCCCTTTCCCAAGTTGGATTTTTCTTGTGAGAGATCGTCATCTGGGGAGGTTCTTGATATTCTATCATATCATGATATTTTGAAATCTCATCATCGGGGTTAACTATAACTTCCTTCACAGGTTCTACAACTCTAGGAGCTACAGGTTCCTCTTCATATACTTCTTCAAGCTGGCATTTCCTTGATCTTTTGAGTGTTTCATCTTCATCAAAGGTTACATCTTTGTTAATCTCAATATGATGGTAAACTAGTATGTAAATTTTGAAGGCCTTGGATACCTCACAATATCCAACAAATATTTCCTTCTTTCCTGAAGGATCCAACTTAGTTTTATTTTCTTTTGGAATGTGTACAAATACTAGACAACCAAATATTTTGAGATGGCTTACTTCAGGATTCTTTCTAGTGAACATTTCTTTGGGGGTTTTGAATCCAAGTGTACTATGGGATAATCTGTTTTGAACATATATTGTTGTTCTTGTTTCTTCATCCCATAAGTGCATTAAAATATCTTGATCATGAATCATAGTATTTACTACTTCCATAATCGATTTATTCTTTCTTTCTGCTACAACATTTTGTTGGGGATTATAGGGAGTGGTGAGCTCCCTCTTAATCCCAACATCTCTGCAAAATCTTCCAAACTCATTTGAAGTGTACTCTCCTCTATTTTCTAACATGAGTATCTTGATTTTCCTTTCGGAAAAGTTTTCTACCAAGGATTTGAATTCCTTGAACTTTCCAAGTACTTCATCTTTTGATTTCATGAAATAAATCCAAGTATTATGAGAGTAATCATCAATAAAGGATACATAGTATACATACCCACTTAGAGAGGTTGATGACATCAGACCGCATATATCTGAGTGGATAAGCTCAAATATTCCTTCTTCTTTATTTTCGCTCTTTGGAAAGGGATTATTTATGTTCTTTCCTAGTACACATCCCTTGCATACACCTTCATGATCAACCTTTAATTCTGGTAAACTTGTAACTACCTTGCTTACATATGGTAAGGCTTTGTAGTTGATGTGAGCTGGTCTTCTATGCCAAAGTTCATAAGGACTTTCAGTATAGTGAGTTAAGGCTACATCTGAGTGACCTTTTAACTTGTACAAACAACCTTCTTTTGTTCCAACAACAATTGCAACTTCTATGGTTTTTCCTTTAGGCCACATAAGAACTTCACCATCTATGAATGCAAGTATGAAACCTTTCCTATCTAGAGCTGAGATAGAAAGTAAGTTATTTGTCAAACCTGGTACATAAAGTACATCCTTCATTCTCATAGGAGTTCCTAAATCAAGTTTGTAGGTGGATTCTCCCATTCCTTTGATAGGGCATTGATAATCATCTCCAAGTGAAACTTTCTAGGGGAAGTCCTTTTTTGTAAGACTAAAAAGAATGTATTTCTGACCTATCATGTGCTTAGAGGCACCACTATCTATGAGCCAAGTATCCTCTCCAGGTGTCATGGATCTTGAGAGGGTTGAAAACAAAACATAATCTTCAATCTCTTGTTTAGTCAACTTCTTGGCTGGCTCATCATCTTCAGTTGCATGGGCATGATGTCTTTTGTTATTTTTGTTCTTGTATTCTTCCCTTCTGGCAGGACAATTCTTAGCAATGTGTCTCATCTTATCACAATGATAACATTGATCAAAGGAGAAATATTTTCCCTTTCTTTAACCCTTATGATATTTCTGGAATCTCTTTGGAGGATGAGATTCTTTATGAAAGTGGGTCTCCTTTTGAAAATGAGACTTTTTCTTTCCTCCTTTATCATGAGCAGCTAGGGCTTTATCTTCATCTCTTAATAGGATGACTTCTCATTTGGTTACTCTTGCTTCTTCTTGAACACATTCTTCCCATAAACTGTCAAATTGGAGTTTCTCTTTTCTTGCACAAATAGTTTGGATGAAGGCATCCCAAGATCTTGTGAGACAATTAAGAGTTGTCATCATAAGTTTGTATTCATCTAAGTTGTCTCCAATTTCCTCTAATTGTTCCTTAAATTGAGAAACCCTAGAGAAATAGTCTTGAATTGTTTCTTTTTTCTGCATCTTTGTATTCTTGTGTTGGGTTCTCAAGTTCATCTTTCGGTTGATGTTATTTCCTTCATACATTATGGTCAGGGCATCAAACATATATTTTGGAGTATTCTTAGAAGACACTTGAGAGATCAAGTGGTCTTTAATGGAATCTGCAATTATTCTTTTATCCCTAATCATATCCTTCTTGTATTTCTCTTTGGCTCCATCTTCTTCAGGTTCTGGTACATTTTATTTTACGAATTTTGCAAGGTAATTCTCTTCATGAATGAGTCAAATTATGTACTTCCAGGCACCGAAGTTTTCCACACATTCTAATTTGTCAACAAGCTTGGTGATTGCACGCATCTTGACCTGGAGCTAGAAAAATGACCAGAAAATGAAAGTGCTCAGAAAATGAATCTGAACTTAACAGGGGATGCACTGGGCTGAGGCAAGTTGGTTGGAGCTAACTATTTCAGAAAATTCCAAGTTTTACCCCTTGAAACTTGACCTGCACAAATCTGGATTGGTACTTCTGATATTGGTTCTGGTTTCTTGGTTTTTTGGCTTTCTGGTACCATCCAAAACTAGGGTTTGATTTTCCACAGAACCTGGCCACTAAAAAAGTTCGCTCAAGCTGAAAAAAGATGCACTAGGGCAAGGCGCACTTCCCAAGATAGGTTTTGGTCAAAAATTCATCTTGAGTAAAAAGCCCTAATTTCCTTGTACGACAACAATGACGTTTTTAGATACCCAGTGAAAGGTGCTCTATTTAGTCAAGCGTTGATACCATGTTAAGTTTAAATGTTGTTATTAGGTTATTACCAAATTACATGAGCATTCAATGCATTTCTAAAACAATAGCATAAGGAGGATCACTGAAAGAAACACAATCACAAGGTACACAACATTTTATCCTTGGAAACCCTCATGGGGGAGAAAACCCAACAAAACTTCAACAATAATAGATAGCCAATACAATGCCGAGATTAAGACCAAAACAACAAGAATTAACCAAGACTGAGCATGCACCTCTCTTCTCATTTCTCCTGAAACTGCAATTGCAACTGCCTTCAAGATATGCGCACTAGATGAGTGAGTGTGAGAGTGAACAAGTGAAGCACCATCCTCGCATATAAATACTAGTTGAGGATGTGCTAAGGTTATTTCTCTTCACTTATTAGGGCCAACTTCTTCCAGGAGTAGTTAAAACCATTTTATAAACACTATGGGGCGACTTTACAAATACCACCATATAAATATGGTTTGACCAATCCACATAAGGTGATTTGGTCTTATACAAGACCTGACATGATCAATCCACAAAAGGGAATTTGATCTATAAGATAATAACTCAAATATACTTAGAATATTCTTCGAAGTTACAATATTTCAACATTCTATGCACTAGTACTTTCCCTTTTTTCTTGGATACTCTTCAAATGTGCACATATATCATGTATTTATAGTGTTTTTGTGTTCACTTATGGGGTCGACTTGTAAAATTGGTTGGGTCGATCTAACAGAATCTTTCATATCTCCTCATTCCTATGGAGCTAAAGGGAGTTCCATATATCATTGGAAAGGTATTGGAATAAAATTTTCAACCATATATCATATGCTCCCATTTGAGCTAGGTATTATAAGTAAAAAGGCCTTCAAAGATAGGATATCCAAATTGAGCATCAAAAATCTAAAAACAATATTTCCAACAATCTCCATCTTGCAATCTTTATATTGGATATATGTTGACTCCCCTTGTCTTTGAAATCAAGGACAAAAATATTTCCAATAATCTCCCCATTTCTCAATGATGGCAACCCTTAGTCAATTTTGTAATACTCCCCCTATCTGCAACTCTCCTTGTGTCTACAATTCTTCCTTTGTTTCCAACTTCTCCCCCTTTGACATCAATGGAAAAAGGCTACTCTCCTTGAGCTTGTGCTTCCCTTTGCTAACGATATTAAAGGGATATCGATCCTAGATTATGTCTAAGATATTCAAATGTGTCTTTGGGAAGGGGTTTGGTAAAAATATCTGCAACTTGCTATTTGGTGGCAATGTATTCCAGCGTGACACTTTTATCAACTACATATTCTCTTAGGAAGTGGTACTTGATGGGAATATGCTTCGTATTTGATTGCATAGCAGGATTCTTTAAAATGTCGATTGCACTTGTGTTGTCACAGATGATTGAGATTGGTTGATCATATTCTACCTTGATATCCTTCAGTGTCTACTTTGTCTAGAGGACTTGTGTGCAACATGTTGCTTCTGCAATATATTTGTCTTATGTTGTGCATAGAGCGATTGAATTTTGCTTCTTGCTCAACCATGATACTTGTATATTTGTATTTTTCTTGACATCAATACTTCCCACCCAATCTGCATTTTTATATGTTGTTAGAGTGCAATCCTTACTTCTTGAATACCACAATCCAAAGTTCTATGTTCCCTTCAGATATCTGAATATACTTTTTACTGCTTGCACATGTGTCTCCTCTGATGTAGATTGAAATCTTGCAACCAATCCTACTACATGCATGATGTTTGGCCTTGATGTTGTCACATATAGTCGGTCGTCAATCATTGACATGTAAAATGTTTTATTTGCTTTTGGAGATTCATCAACTTTGCTCAACTTACATCTTGTGATCATGGGTGTACTGACAGGTGCACAGTGTTCAATTCTGAATTTATTCAACATTTCCTTGATATATTTAGTCTGAGAAATGAATATGCCTTTGTTGGATTGAGAAATCTGCAACCCTGGAAAGAATGACAATTCTTTAAGCATGGACATCTAAAATTATTTTTGCATTTCTTCTGCAAACTTTTGGTTCATTCTATCATCATTACTTCCGAATATGATATTACCCGCATAAACCACAATGATCAACATATTTGCATTGCCTATTTTGATGTAAATATTGTTATTTGCAGCTCCTCTTTTGAAACCTTGTTATTGTTGGTATTTTTCAAGTCTTGAATACCAAGCTCTGGGAGCTTGCTTTAGTCCATAGAGTGATTTCTTCAGTCTGCATACATGATATTTGTTTTCTGACAATTGAAATCCTTCTGGGTGTTCAATATATACTTCTTCTTCTAAATTTCCATTTATAAAGGTTGACTTGACATCCATTTTATAGACTTTGAATTTCTTGAAACACACAAATGAGAAACATTTTTATTTCTTTTAATCTTGCAATTGGAGAAAAGGTTTATTAAAAGTCAATACCCTCAAATTGAGCATACCCTTTACAGACCAATCTTGTTTTATTTCTTACTATTTGTCCATCTTCATACAATTTGTTTCTGAAGACCCATTTGATGCCAATCACATTCTTGTCTTTTGGTCTAGGCACAAGTTCCCATGTCTCATTCTTCTCGATCTGATTTAGTTCTTCTTTCATAGCATTAACCCAATGCGTATCTTCAAAATATTGTGCAAATTTCTTGGGCTCTATTTTAGATAGCAAAGAAAAGTTCAATCGTCTTCTAGTTTGAACTCAAGTATTTATATCACCAAGAATTTGATTTTTTGGATGATGCTTTTGAACAGATCTTGATGGTGTCTTTGGATATTGGCATTCTATTTCTTATTGTTATTTTTTTTTGTCTTCCTCTTGTTCTTCCTTTTCTCGTTCTATGTACATTGTCTCCTATGGATCTTCATTTGTTCGTGACTTTTCCTTTTGAGGTATTGCTTCATCCACTCTTACATCAATATTATCTACAACCTTGCGTAGTCTTTTGTTGTAGCATTTGTAGGTCTTGCTTCCAAATGCATAGCCAAGAAAGATACCTTCATCAATTATTGAGTCAAACTTTCCTAAATTATATTCATTTATCTTTATACAACACTTGCTCCGAAATACTTTGAATTATTTGACTGTAGTCGGTCTACCTTTTTATAATTCATAACATGTCTTGTTGTTGTTCATTCTAATTTGTGTTCTATTCAAAATGTAGACTGTTGTGCTGACTAGTTCTCTCCAAAAGGTGTCTGGTAGCTTAGATTCATTCAACATTTTTAGTCATTTCATGTACAGTTTTTTTCTTTCTTTCTACAACTCCATTTTGTTGTGGAGTCCTTCCTGGCGAAAAATGTCTCTTGATTCCATGATTCCCATAGAATTCATCAAATTCATAAGAGGTAAATTGACCTCCTATGTCTGATCTTAAGAACTTGAATTTTAAATCAGTTTCATTTTCAACTAGGGCTTTGAAAGCTTTAAACTTCTCAAATGTTTTAGATTTTTCTTTAAGAAATGTAACCCACGTCCTTCTTGTGTAATCATCAATAAGCAACATAAAATAACTCTCATCTTTTAAAGTTTGTGATCGTGTTTACCCGCAGAGTTCTATGTGTACAAGTTCCAATGGATTTGATGTTGAGTACTCTTTTGTTTCGAAACTAACTCTCTCCTGCTTCTCGTGCTAACATGGCTTGCAAATAGTGTCGGTAGGTTTTGAGATCCTTGGCATATCTCTTACTGCTTGTGTCTTGCTAAGTTTCACTAGATTTTCAAATTTTATATGACCCATCCTTCTATGCCATAACCAACTTTCATTTACTTGTCCCATACATCATTTTTCTCCTTTGACTTCATCGAGAACGTATACATTGCTCAGGGTTCTATTTTCATTTTCCACTAATCTCCCTGAACCTGCTTTACCTATCTCACATCCTTTAGAATGAAATGTGAAGTTGTAACCTTGATCACACATTTGACTGACACTTAGAAGATTATGTTTTGATCCTTCAAAATACAAGACATTCTTTGTTTTATTCTTTACATTATCAAGAGTAATAGTACATTTTCCAACTATCCTTGCAGAAGCATTGTCCTTAAAGGTAACGTTGCCTCCTTCTTGTTCCTTTAGGATAATAAATTTGTTCTAATTCTCTGTCACGTGTTTTGAACATCCACTATCAATGTACCATTCACTTCCTTTGTCTTGAGCATACATTGTAAGTCCACGTTCTTCCTTCTTTGGTTCTTTTTGCTCCATTTTCCACACCTTTGTGTATTCTTCTCTATGCTTGGTAAGAACATATTCTTCCTTGTTTTGTTTCAAAGACTTTATTATGTTGCTTCTATAGTCACATGTTATGTGCCCATAGTTATTGCATTATCAAATTCAGTGTTGTAATCAAGTAGGGGAGCAAATGGATTGTAGTTTATATCAACAAACCCATGAGAAATTCTAGTTTTGTTGCTCACATAATCATTCTTTGAGGTCTTATAAGAACCTCTATTTCTATATCTCACATGATCACTTATTGCATAAGCTCTATAGTCTAGTGCATTATGACCAAAATTATTGTAACAAAAACAATAGTCAAGAAGGAGATTTTGGTACCAGGATGTGAAAGACCTTCTTGGTGGAATAGCTCTTCTAAACTCATTCTTGTTGTTCTTGTGAGAAGAATCAAGTTTTTGTTGGTCATCATTTTTTTTCTTGTTGTTACTTTCATTGTTGATAGAGCCTTTGAGAATATTAGCATAGCTTTTAGGATTTTCTTCATTTTCCTTTTCTGGTGGATTTGTGACTTTAGTGCTTGTGTCTCCCTCGAGGGTCTATTGTTTTTCATCATAGTCAAGAACTTTCTTAATGAATGATGACCTTTAGTAATTGAAAATATTATTTAATATTTCAGTACTCTTTCCAAACTTCAAGCTTCTACTCAACTTATTAGTGGTTTTCTCTAGTTCATTTCTTAAGGAAATGATTTCAACCTCTAACTTCTTGCCATTTTCTTCTTTTTCTTTCAGTTGGCTTCTCACCACTTCTTATATTTGTTTTGCCTCTTCTAGTTTAGTCTTTAGGATGATAACTAATTTTTCTATTTCATCAAGATCATGATCCTTCTTTTTCATATATCTACAATTTCTCTTTTTGTTTTGTATTCTTTCCCCTAAGTCTATCTATTTCTTCTAAGGCACTAACGAGTTTAACTTCAAGATTCACTTCTCCATCAATGCCTTCTTCTTCTTCTTCTTATTTTTCTTTCTAATTGTCTTCATTTTCTGTATCAGTAAACTTTGTATATGTGGCCATGAAGAGGAATTATTATTTGTCAATCTCAAAAACATATACATCACTTTCTTTAGATGAGCTACTATCCTCTTTAGAGTAGAAACTCTTCTTATTAGTATATTTTCCTCTTTTGTGTTTATAGGGTTTGATTTTATTGTTATTTTCTTCTTCATAATTATTGTCTTTATCATCATTGTCTTCCCTTTTTGCATATGGACATTTAGCAACAAAATTCCCTACTATACCACAATTAAAACATTTGAAGGGTAGCTTACCTTTGTATTTGTCAAATCCTCTTTTTAGCTTTCTCACAAATTGTGCTTCTTCTATATCTGATTCATGGCTGGAAGAATCACATGATTTGTGTCATTTTTTTTTAATGCTTTGAAAATTGCTTCCTTTGTTTTAGATTTTCTTTTCTTGTCCTCATCTCATATGCAGTGAGAATGCCATGCAGCTCATCCATCATCAGTTTCTACAGATCCTTCATTTCTTCAATCACAGAGACCTTAGAATCAAATCTTAAGGGGAGTGACCCTAACACATTTTGTACAATCATCGGTTCTTCAACATTTTCATCAAGTCCTCTAATGGTGTTGACAATTTCATCAACATGGAGAAGATAGGTTGCAACATTCTTTTCATCTTTCATTTTCAGGCTCTCGAGCTTTCTTCTATGAGTTTGGAGATTTTCCTTCTTAACCTTGTCATCACCTTCATAGATATTTTGAAGCCTGTCCCAAATTTATTTTGTCGGTCCACAATGCATCACCTTGAAAAACTCAAATTCTAATAGACCACACAAGATGGCATTCATGGATTTTGCATTATTTTCACTAGGCTTCTTCCCGACTGCACTAGTTGGTGGAATTGTTGAGGTTGTATAACAAGTCACAATTGATTCCCAGATATCAAACCCAAGGGCCATTAGATATGTTCACATCCTTATGCTCTAGAAGGCATAGTTTTTCCAGTGAATTAACAGAGCCTTGTTTATGGAGAAACCTTCTTGACTAGCCATGTTTTCTCCCGATATCTTCCTTACAGTGGTTAGATTGTTTCCACAGGAACCTGCTTTGATACCAATTGTTGAATATATGTTTATACTGAGAGGGAGGGTGAATCAATATAAGATATGTCTTACTTTAAATGAGCATTATTCAATCATTCATTAACTTTAAAATAGTAAATTCATGTACACTCAAATCACACTACACAAAGTTTAAATTGGAAACCCTTGTGAGAGAAAACCACAAAAAAATATCTTTATAAATGTATGTAGACACCAACCTACTAGAGACACCAATCTCTTCATTTGAGCACCAACTCAACAAGATATTGTGTAGGCACTAACCTACTAAAGACACCAATCTCCTCACTTGAGCATCAATTTAGCAAGATATTGTGTAGGCACCAACCCACTGGAAACTCCAATCTCCTCAGTTGAGCACCAACTCAGTAAGACCTATATAGGAACCAATATGAGATATGCATAAACATAGTACTCTTGACTTCACCTGCATGCTTCATACTTCATTCATTTCACAACATCATCCTACCCTTAACTTTTATGCTCCGGTGCCTCTCCTTGCTTCATACCCTAGTCATAGCTTCAAACCTTAGTCAGATTTAACCTTCATGCCCTAACAAACCTCATAGCATCATTCCCAGAATATAATTATGGAATTCATCACAACCTCAAAACAATGCACTTTATAGCGTCATAGACCTTATTCATTTATAAAGCACCCTTAAAACTCCAAGAAAACTCTTATTGCACACATTTAGACCCCAGGAATATTCTCCATCTCCTCTTGTGCACCTCAAATCTCTTATACGCACTTGTACTTGCTCTTCTTGCTTGGATACTCTTCAAATGCGCACATCTCTCTTGTATTTATAGTGTTTATGTGTTCACTTATGGGGTCAACTTGTAAAATTGGTTGGGCCGACCTAATGAAATATTTCATATCTCCTCATTCCTATGGAGTTAGAGGGATTATCATATACCGTTGGAAATGTCTCAAAACAAATATTTTAACCATGTATCCTATGCTCCCATTTGAGCAAGATCTTTGGAGTAAAAAGGCCTTCAAAGATTAGGTATCCAAACTGAGCTTCAAAAATCCAAAAAAGAATATTTCCAAGAATCTCCATTTTGCAATATTTATATTGGACATATGTGGTCTCCCCATGCCTCTGACATCAATGAAAAAAATATTTCCAACAAAGCTATCGGATCTCCCAATTGAGTATTTCTCTATGGAATTTTTCAAGGAAATTGGCAACTCTTCAAGACAATTTATTGATGTAGACTTGACCTTCCTCATCTCCAGAAATACATCTTTGGCAAGGAACTTGGTTGGTATAGATCTAAGAGATGATTTGGTAGCAAAAATCCTTATCTAGAAAGGATCCTCTTCCTTTACCCAAATTTTGGACTATATTAGAGTGTATATAACATCCCCGACCACCCAGGATGGGCCATGCTACTCCATAAAACACTCTTACTAAGCTATGTCATATAGAAATTGTTGTATTCTGATACCATTAAATTAAATATTGAATTATACATGTGAACAGAGTTAAGCGGAAATAATACCAATATGCATGCAACAATATTGTAACATTCCCATAATTCTACTGGGGTAAACCACATAACATTTTCAAACTGTATACAACAATTAAAGCATACATAAACTTTGCAAATACACAGATTCATGCGAAATAATACTAAAATACACATGCAGCATACAGAGGGAAAAACCCATAAAAACAAATGCATAAATAATGACGTGGCATGTAATTTCTCACACAATTTACACTCATCTTTGGTAAGAATACCACCAACTGCGTGTAGACCTTCCACGATCCTCTGAGCCTTAGACCACACTACTCAGAACTCTCAGCAAGAGTCACCCTCGAGCTGGGACTAAACTCCACCCGGGTAAAGGGATTCCTAGCCGGGCTAATGTATCTCAGATAGCAGTAACAACTCCTTCAGGTGTCAACTCAAGCTAACATCCCACAGTCTCTTATTCCCCACATGCTTTTCCCACCCAAGGAAGTGTTCCCCTTCTCTACTCAACAGTCTTTTGGCTGCCCCACTTCCCTTCCAAGGCTTCAGCAACAGGTCAAACAAGGAGTCTCATAGCATTGTAGATGCAGTTGGGCTCCCTCAGGAAATCAATTCCCAACAATTCTATCACCTAGAGAGAGTTTCTCACGGGCTTGACAACCCACCTCTTCAATCTGCGGGCCTGGCAACCCACCTCTTCAAACCCACGGACCTGACAACCCACTTCTTCACTCCACCTCTTAAGTCAACCAGGTACAGGTGATGGCAACAACAAAGTTCTGGTAAGGTATAGGTACATTGCTAGTGACAGAGAGGTACCGAGTACAACTCAAGGAGTACATGAAAGAATGGAGGAATGATGGAATGCATGAATGGTGAATTGAATGAATGGAATGGCATACCCCTGGTAAGAAATGAAGGTTACCCTCCTCCCCGGAATGACGAGAAGATCCCTCTGTGAATATCATAGAACAATGGAGTGTAAGAGTCCAACTTCCCCAAGAATGATGACCCCCCCTCCCCCC
>JZKD02S1693688.1:115094-127410 GCA_000966675.3 Picea glauca | reverse complement strand
TTGTTGTCCAAGCAGGCACACCATTTTCAAAAGGTGGGAACTACTTAGAAATGAAGCTAGTAATAAGGTTCCTCTTTTTTCGCTGCTATGTGATTTCAGTTGAATATTTCCCATCCTAAGTATGTATTTAGTTCAAATTAATGCAAGGATATCATGAACACAAAACTTAATCATGCGTTATCCTATAACTATAAATGCAAGTATGCACAAGATGTAACATAGAAAGGGTGTATGATAAACCAAATTGTGCATAAGGTAGAGTAAATGGATAGAAGGAAAATAAAGGTAAGTAGGACTATACTATTGGCAAGCCACTTGAAACTACGTCCTAAATGTCCATTATAATGAGATATCCCAATTCACATCAATCATCAATCTGCCATTAAAGCCTACTATCATATGCGACAATATCATACATTTGTTAGAAAACATTTTCTTCCTCAACGCCCTAACATTGAACCATGCACAACCATCAAGGCATCATGATTCATTTTGTAACTATGCACATAAGATATAATACATTGAACTATACTACATGCATGTACAATATGGTGAAAATATTTCCATATGTGGATATAACTATGTATACTCTCTATTATTAATAATAATAAACACCACAACCTTTCTATTCGCTTTGAGAATTCATATTCCCTTTACAAATTGGGCCATGCACTCAACATGATACAAATATAATTTTGAACAAGCCCATATCACCAATAATCATGTAAATAATAGCATGCATGTTATTTCTTTGACAATGATCAAGGAGTGAGAAGTTTGTTATCATTGTAAGACTTTATCCATGGGATAAATATATTGCCATATATAATTGCATTATATTTGCATACAAATGGAGGGTGGTATTAAATCAACACAACACCAATTAAACACCTACAACCACATATAATAGTAGATCATATGTGCATGCAATAAAAAAGGAAAACAACTTCCAACCGCATATATCAACTACTAACATAGTGTGTAGGTCGAGGTAAACAAATTCAACAATAGTAAGCTTCCAGGACTATATCCCATATCACCATGGTTACAAACTCAAGCTAGATATCCACTGAAAAGATATCAAAATCCAAAACAACACCAAACCGAGGTATAAGGTTCAACTTTGCATTTGTAAGAGGTTGACTAATATTTATTAACAACCAAATGAAATTATATTCTAAAACAATGGCACCCATAAACCTATTGTGGCCTCAGACTAAGGATGTATGGCTGAGTTCCACCATGATGAAATCAAAACACATTTGGAATCTACAACCAATGAAATTCAAACTTTGAATCATGAGGTTGTGCAAGCCACTTCCAACTCCAAAAAAATACAAACAATTCCACAATGTAGATCATCAAAACCATAGTTCCAAGAGATACCAATAGTATGTAGGTATGAGTCTGAGTTGGATGGGAAGCTAAACACATGATAAGTTTTATGGGTTTTGTATGCCATCAATTGGAATCCCAAAGGGTAGCTTGATTGYATTGATCACACAAACAATAATATAAGTTAGAGCTTGGGGTAACAATAATAAACACAAAGGTGATAGGTTCAAGTTATAGCTCAYCCATGACACTCAAATCATAACCAAAATGGATATGTATTTTGAATGAATGAAATCTATAGGATTAAATACAAATGGCCAAGCAAAGGCCTTTGCATTTCATAACTGTAAATCAAATATATCAAATAATATGAAATTTGAAAATGGCATTTCATAATTGTAAATCAAATATATCAAATAATATGAAATTTGAAAATGGACAATGGAGGCTAGGAATACTTCGATAGAGGTTAAGTTTTGCATAATGAACACCCAAAACCATGAGAAATTCATGCAATTCAAATAAACATAGTGAATAACTTGTAAGGATTTTTAACAAGAAAACCTACCTTATTATTGGCGCCTGTTGAAATTTATGGTGTCATCTCCATGGCGTTCATATCCACAACTAGTTAGTGATCAATGCAAACCAGACCTAATGCAATTTCCTTCCAACTATAAACTTGACTTGGTGTAGGGTTAGGTTAATTAGCCTAAGTTCAGCCCCATCCCAACTAGTGATAATGCTTCACAGAATGAAGAGATCGTGGGTCAAGTTAAAAAATGTGCCACTCAACTCATATGCCAATGCTTAAGTTTCGCTTACAATGTTTGCATGGTGAAAAGGATTAATATCATAGGTCGTGACCTTATAACTCCACGACAACACTAGTGGTGGGCATTAGTAGCATCTCTAGGGAAACTTGACGAGGTAATCGAAATCACAACTATGTCAAGTGTGTAGGATAATAACTTTATATTGAAAAGCTAAATGATTTGGTGCAAGACTTGCGTTCATTAATATGTTGATCACAAAATGGGTCAACAATAATATATTAATAATATTTATGGTTAATCCTTTAATATTAATATATTTTATTTTTTATGTTTTGCTCGATCAATAGATACAATCTTATGGATGATGGGAAAACACTTATTTTGTTATCCATATGCACATTATGTAATATTGTCTTTATTATTTGCACAAGTAGATAATCTCCTTAACACAATGTTAAACATATTGATGTAAATGAGTATATAGTATAATCTTGCTTTTACATTTTGTTTTTTTAAATAATTTCTACTTAATTTGTAAATTAATAAAAAACCTCATTATTCCATATATATTTGTGTATATATTGATATGCATCCAATGTTAATGTTAATATTTAGTGGACGATTTATAATGTTTAAGATTATTTATAAACAGATATTCAATAAAAGTTTTATACTTCTTTAATATTTGGGTATGGTAACATCTTACAATAATTCTTTTATGAAAGGATAAACTCCTATTTACTTGTTTATTGGAGGGGCAACTTTTTAATGAGCTAAGCTATAATATAATATATGATTATATGAGGAGGAATCAATTCTTATTTGTAGCTACCTAACACATGCTAACTATAACCAAATGCTAACTACATAGTCAAGCTTCTTTAATGAGGTGACATTACAAATTATTCAATGCTAACTACTTAGTGGGTCTTACTTAATAGTGAACCTAGTCCACATTACATTAATTTTCTACCATACATATCTTATTAATGGGCCCATAGGCCCCTATTACACCCCTAGGGTGGATCCCACCATTCCATCCCCTTTCAAGAAACATTTTCCTTAACACTTGTAGCAATGATGTATAACCATAAACCAAGGTCCTATGTCCAAGTGCTAACCACATTGATGAAATAATTTAGGAAACCAAGGTCCCATCTACAAGCGCTAACCACAACATTGAAGTAGTCCAAGAAACCAAAGTTCCATGTTACATGGGATAGCCTCAATGTTTAAGTAGTCCAAGAAGCTCAACCATAAGCTAGGGTCCCATGTACAAGTGACGGTCGTTGAAGTAGTCCAGGAAGCTCATCCATAATCTAGCGTCCCATGTACCGGTGCTCACATTGAATCTCAACTGAAAACACATGAATGATTGAGTGTGATGCTCACAAATCTCAACATGATCATGCATATCCAAATAAATATGACCCTCCATGGGAAAAATATCCTCTGTATAGTTAGAAAAGGGTGGTTCTCGAAGGAACACTACATTGTAGAAGAATCATACTAGAAATTGTAGGCACCACCTTCTTATGCCTTCCCTCAATGATGGGCTCTTGATATGAAGGGTTATGTGCATCAAGGAAAAGCTAGATGTCCTCTTTTGCAATTTGGGATCTTTGTCAAAATATATCTACTCCACAATACCATGGTTGTCACTAAAAATTGATTAAAAGGATAATATTTCAAAAGTTCCATATCTTCTTAGCTTGACCTTTGATTTGAGTAATTCGTTTTTGAAATCACATTTTTTTGTGAGAAAAGAACAACTTTGAAGTTAGTTTTTAGAAATTCTCCAACAAAAATGATTAGACATAGATTTGAGTGTCATGGTCATAACAAAAGAAGCCTTAAAACAACATATTTTCAAAGTGTCATATCTCTTCATCTGACGTCTAATTTGAGTGATTGTTTTTTAAAATCAATTATTTTGTCTAAAGAATCTAATTTTGCAATTTGTTTATAGAAATTCTTCTCATGAAGCTTCATAAATCGACTTGAGTGTTTCAATTTCAAATTTGTGAAAAAATGAAAGAGAAAATTTGTCCCTCTTGCCTTGAAAAGTTGTATGATACTACCTGTAATGATCCTTAATGGTCAAGATTATTCAAAAAATAGTTATTCAAGAAAACCCTTCTACTTAATTAATCAAAAACCTTTTAGGTAGGTTAACACCATACAATTGTCCTTTTATGAAAGGATAAACTCATCTTCACTTACCTTTTTGAGGGGGAAACCTCCCACTAAGCCAAGCTCCAATATAATAATATTCTAATACATGATCACATAAAGAGGAGTCCATCCTTATTTATAGATACCTAGAAAACCTTAACCATAGCCAAATGCTAACTACCTAGTGAACCTTCTTTAATGAGACTACATTACATTTATTCAATGTTAATTACGTAGTGGGTCTTATTTAATAGTAGATCTAGTCCACATTACATTAATTGGTCATTATACCTATCTTAGTAATTGGCTTGTATTACCCTATTACACTTCTAAAGTATGAAAGTGAACATGTACACTATCTAAAATAATATTATGTGTACATCAATGTTAAAATATACAAAGATTATATAACCACCTTTGATAATGTGTTAGAATGTAAGTAAATGATGTATAAATGCATTAATTTGGTTATACACTATGCATTAATCCATCTTATTTGGAACATTAAGAAATGAATGCCATTAGACTCATGTTGTACATCAAATTATTTAGGGATAGATTTTAATCCATGCTATTTGTAACAATAAGAAAGGAATTCAATTAGAATCATGTTATACATCAAATTATTTAGGAATTTAGGGATAGACTTGAGGAAAGTTGAATAACCCATCTAAATTGCCATGTTCAAAGTGGAAATGTCAATTGGATTCACAGGTTCATAATAATAATGAAAAGATTTGTAGTACATCTCATTTTTACTTTATTTTATTGTCAAACCTTTATTTTTCCAAATAATTTTTACTTAATTTTATTGTCCATATGATAGCTCATTTCAATATTATTTGATGTTTTGAAGTTCACTCTTAACTTTCTTTTATTTTTACTTTTCTAAATAATTTTTACTTAATTTTATTGTTTTTATCATTTCAATATCATTTGATGTTTTGAAGTTCACTCTTAACTTTCTTTTATTTTTACTTTTCTAAATAATTTTTACTTAATTTTATTAATTTTATTTTCTTTATGATAACTCATATCAATATCATTTGGTGTTTTGAAGTTCACTCTTAACTTTCTTTTATTTTTACTTAATTTTATTATCCAAATTCTTATTTTTCCAAATCATTTTTATTTAATTTTATTGTCCTTGTTTTCTTTATGATAGCTCATATCAATATCATTTGGTGTTTTGAAGTTCACTCTTAATTTTCCTTTATTTTTACTTAATTTTATTTTTCAAATCCTTATTTTTCCACATCATTTTTATTTAATTTTATTGTCCTTAAAAACTTCAAAAGTTCAAAGATTGAACAAGATACGGGATGATTCAATCGATCTTTTTGGTAACTCATTTCAATATCGTTTAGTGTTTTGAAGTCCACTCATAACTTTCCTTTATTTTTACTTAATTTTATTTTCCAAACCCTTATTTTTCCAAATCACTTTTACTTAATTTTATTGTCCTTGTTTTCTTTATGATAGCTTATTTCAATATTATTTGGTGTTTTGAAGTCCACTCCTAACTTTCCTGTGTCGATATATGCATAGGGTTTCCATGCCACTTATTTGTAGGAGTATTACCTATCCTCTCGCGAATGAACTTGATATTTTTAAACATCCTCCTTTGTGGTTTTTATCTTTAGATCATGATGATAAGTTCCCAATATTGAATTTTGGATTGGGATTTTTTGGAATTCAAAAGTCAACCAAACATTTGAAATCCTCTTTTATTAGAATTCTAAGCATGCTAGCTTTATTTCAACCTTATTCCATGTGATTATGTAAGGCCTGTCTATTTTTCAAGACTAAAATACAGATAAATTTTTTCTAAAATCTCATATTGAAATGACTGAATATAGTTTATAATTTCTTTCATTATTTTCTTATACCAGAAATAAACAACAACAACATATTGATGATAACAACATAATGTAAACGACAATAACCACATAATGTAAACGACAATAACCACATAATAACAACAACATAGCAGCATGTTGATGATAACAACATAATAACAACAACATACGGATGACATAATAGATGGTAAAATGCATACCTCCACCTGTAGATTTGGTTGATTCATCCCTTGGTTCACTTGTTCTTGTGCTTGCCCAAACTTCCCAACTGAATATTAACCTCCCAGCCAACTAGGAACAACCTCTCCAACTCCCTAGCTCCATGAATCCTTGCAGTTTCCTGGCCCCCGATCCCAAAGTTCCCAGCAACAACAGTGCCCTATGAGAGTTCCCCAAAAACAATTGTTCTCCCCATTTTCTCCCCTTATCTTACTTTCAAAATTTCTCCAAACCAAAAATCCCATCCCTCTTCCAAGTCCTCCCCTTCTTCCTTATCCTCCTCTCAAAATCCCCTTCATTCATTCCCCAACAACCTTATCCCCCCATTAATTCCCCAACAACCCTATCCCTCCATTAACTACTTCACCCACCTTTTAATAATAAAATAATAAAATACTCATTTGTTATATTTAAATAATTAATTAAATTTAAATAAAAAAATATGATAAAAATTAATCTATTTGGGTTGTTACATACACCCACCCTTCAAGAAACTTAGTCCCGAAGTTAGAGTAATTTTCAATACAAGGGTAATGACACACGATTCATACATCCCATCAAATAAACAACATCATCAATTTAAAACAATTACACATACTAGTGTACATGTGCAANGCATTTCATAATTGTAAATCAAATATATCAAATAATATGAAATTTGAAAATGGACAATGGAGGCTAGGAATACTTCGATAGAGGTTAAGTTTTGCATAATGAACACCCAAAACCATGAGAAATTCATGCAATTCAAATAAACATAGTGAATAACTTGTAAGGATTTTTAACAAGAAAACCTACCTTATTATTGGCGCCTGTTGAAATTTATGGTGTCATCTCCATGGCGTTCATATCCACAACTAGTTAGTGATCAATGCAAACCAGACCTAATGCAATTTCCTTCCAACTATAAACTTGACTTGGTGTAGGGTTAGGTTAATTAGCCTAAGTTCAGCCCCATCCCAACTAGTGATAATGCTTCACAGAATGAAGAGATCGTGGGTCAAGTTAAAAAATGTGCCACTCAACTCATATGCCAATGCTTAAGTTTCGCTTACAATGTTTGCATGGTGAAAAGGATTAATATCATAGGTCGTGACCTTATAACTCCACGACAACACTAGTGGTGGGCATTAGTAGCATCTCTAGGGAAACTTGACGAGGTAATCGAAATCACAACTATGTCAAGTGTGTAGGATAATAACTTTATATTGAAAAGCTAAATGATTTGGTGCAAGACTTGCGTTCATTAATATGTTGATCACAAAATGGGTCAACAATAATATATTAATAATATTTATGGTTAATCCTTTAATATTAATATATTTTATTTTTTATGTTTTGCTCGATCAATAGATACAATCTTATGGATGATGGGAAAACACTTATTTTGTTATCCATATGCACATTATGTAATATTGTCTTTATTATTTGCACAAGTAGATAATCTCCTTAACACAATGTTAAACATATTGATGTAAATGAGTATATAGTATAATCTTGCTTTTACATTTTGTTTTTTTAAATAATTTCTACTTAATTTGTAAATTAATAAAAAACCTCATTATTCCATATATATTTGTGTATATATTGATATGCATCCAATGTTAATGTTAATATTTAGTGGACGATTTATAATGTTTAAGATTATTTATAAACAGATATTCAATAAAAGTTTTATACTTCTTTAATATTTGGGTATGGTAACATCTTACAATAATTCTTTTATGAAAGGATAAACTCCTATTTACTTGTTTATTGGAGGGGCAACTTTTTAATGAGCTAAGCTATAATATAATATATGATTATATGAGGAGGAATCAATTCTTATTTGTAGCTACCTAACACATGCTAACTATAACCAAATGCTAACTACATAGTCAAGCTTCTTTAATGAGGTGACATTACAAATTATTCAATGCTAACTACTTAGTGGGTCTTACTTAATAGTGAACCTAGTCCACATTACATTAATTTTCTACCATACATATCTTATTAATGGGCCCATAGGCCCCTATTACACCCCTAGGGTGGATCCCACCATTCCATCCCCTTTCAAGAAACATTTTCCTTAACACTTGTAGCAATGATGTATAACCATAAACCAAGGTCCTATGTCCAAGTGCTAACCACATTGATGAAATAATTTAGGAAACCAAGGTCCCATCTACAAGCGCTAACCACAACATTGAAGTAGTCCAAGAAACCAAAGTTCCATGTTACATGGGATAGCCTCAATGTTTAAGTAGTCCAAGAAGCTCAACCATAAGCTAGGGTCCCATGTACAAGTGACGGTCGTTGAAGTAGTCCAGGAAGCTCATCCATAATCTAGCGTCCCATGTACCGGTGCTCACATTGAATCTCAACTGAAAACACATGAATGATTGAGTGTGATGCTCACAAATCTCAACATGATCATGCATATCCAAATAAATATGACCCTCCATGGGAAAAATATCCTCTGTATAGTTAGAAAAGGGTGGTTCTCGAAGGAACACTACATTGTAGAAGAATCATACTAGAAATTGTAGGCACCACCTTCTTATGCCTTCCCTCAATGATGGGCTCTTGATATGAAGGGTTATGTGCATCAAGGAAAAGCTAGATGTCCTCTTTTGCAATTTGGGATCTTTGTCAAAATATATCTACTCCACAATACCATGGTTGTCACTAAAAATTGATTAAAAGGATAATATTTCAAAAGTTCCATATCTTCTTAGCTTGACCTTTGATTTGAGTAATTCGTTTTTGAAATCACATTTTTTTGTGAGAAAAGAACAACTTTGAAGTTAGTTTTTAGAAATTCTCCAACAAAAATGATTAGACATAGATTTGAGTGTCATGGTCATAACAAAAGAAGCCTTAAAACAACATATTTTCAAAGTGTCATATCTCTTCATCTGACGTCTAATTTGAGTGATTGTTTTTTAAAATCAATTATTTTGTCTAAAGAATCTAATTTTGCAATTTGTTTATAGAAATTCTTCTCATGAAGCTTCATAAATCG
This sequence comes from Picea glauca, assembly GCA_000966675.3. Taxonomy (NCBI): domain Eukaryota; kingdom Viridiplantae; phylum Streptophyta; class Pinopsida; order Pinales; family Pinaceae; genus Picea; species Picea glauca. The sequence continues at coordinate 118,042 of JZKD02S1693688.1, read as the reverse complement.
ACTTGAGTGTTTCAATTTCAAATTTGTGAAAAAATGAAAGAGAAAATTTGTCCCTCTTGCCTTGAAAAGTTGTATGATACTACCTGTAATGATCCTTAATGGTCAAGATTATTCAAAAAATAGTTATTCAAGAAAACCCTTCTACTTAATTAATCAAAAACCTTTTAGGTAGGTTAACACCATACAATTGTCCTTTTATGAAAGGATAAACTCATCTTCACTTACCTTTTTGAGGGGGAAACCTCCCACTAAGCCAAGCTCCAATATAATAATATTCTAATACATGATCACATAAAGAGGAGTCCATCCTTATTTATAGATACCTAGAAAACCTTAACCATAGCCAAATGCTAACTACCTAGTGAACCTTCTTTAATGAGACTACATTACATTTATTCAATGTTAATTACGTAGTGGGTCTTATTTAATAGTAGATCTAGTCCACATTACATTAATTGGTCATTATACCTATCTTATTAATTGACTTATATTACCCTATTACACTTCTAAAGTATGAAAGTGAACATGTACACTATCTAAAATAATATTATGTGTACATCAATATTAAAATATACAAAAATTATATAACCACCTTTGATAATGTGTTAGAATGTAAGTAAATGATGTATAAATGCATTAATTTGGTTATACACTATGCATTAATCCATCTTATTTGGAACATTAAGAAAGGAATGCCATTAGAATCATGTTGTACATCAAATTATTTAGGGATAGACTTTAATCCATGCTATTTGTAATAATAAGAAAGGAATTCAATTAGAATCATGTTATACATCAAATTATTTAGGAATTTAGGGATAGACTTTAGGAAAGTTGAATAACCCATCTAAATTGCCATGTTCAAAGTGGAAATGTCAATTGGATTCACAGGTTCATAATAATAATAATGAAAAGATTTGTAGTACATCTCATTTTTACTTTATTTGATTGTCAAACCCTTATTTTTCCAAATAATTTTTACTTAATTTTATTGTCCTTATGATAGCTCATTTCAATATCATTTGATGTTTTTATTGCCATGTTCAAAGTGGAAATGTCAATTGGATTCATAAGTTCATAATAATAATAAAAAGATTTGTAGTACATCTCATTTTTACTTTATTTGATTGTCAAACCCTTATTTTTCCAAATAATTTTTACTTAATTTTATTGTCCTTATGATAGTTCATTTCAATATCATTTGATGTTTTGAAGTTCACTCTTAACTTTCTTTTATTTTTACTTTTGTAAATAATTTTTACTTAATTTTATTTTCTTTATGATAACTCATATCAATATCATTTGGTGTTTTGAAGTTCACTCTTAACTTTCCTTTATTTTTACTTAATTTTATTATCCAAATTCTTATTTTTCCAAATCATTTTTATTTAATTTTATTGTCCTTGTTTTCTTTATGATAGCTCATATCAATATCATTTGGTGTTTTGAAGTTCACTCTTAATTTTCCTTTATTTTTACTTAATTTTATTTTTCAAATCCTTATTTTTCCACATCATTTTTATTTAATTTTATTGTCCTTAAAAACTTCAAAAGTTCAAAGATTGAACAAGATACGGGATGATTCAATCGATCTTTTTGGTAACTCATTTCAATATCGTTTAGTGTTTTGAAGTCCACTCATAACTTTCCTTTATTTTTACTTAATTTTATTTTCCAAACCCTTATTTTTCCAAATCACTTTTACTTAATTTTATTGTCCTTGTTTTCTTTATGATAGCTTATTTCAATATTATTTGGTGTTTTGAAGTCCACTCCTAACTTTCCTGTGTCGATATATGCATAGGGTTTCCATGCCACTTATTTGTAGGAGTATTACCTATCCTCTCGCGAATGAACTTGATATTTTTAAACATCCTCCTTTGTGGTTTTTATCTTTAGATCATGATGATAAGTTCCCAATATTGAATTTTGGATTGGGATTTTTTGGAATTCAAAAGTCAACCAAACATTTGAAATCCTCTTTTATTAGAATTCTAAGCATGCTAGCTTTATTTCAACCTTATTCCATGTGATTATGTAAGGCCTGTCTATTTTTCAAGACTAAAATACAGATAAATTTTTTCTAAAATCTCATATTGAAATGACTGAATATAGTTTATAATTTCTTTCATTATTTTCTTATACCAGAAATAAACAACAACAACATATTGATGATAACAACATAATGTAAACGACAATAACCACATAATGTAAACGACAATAACCACATAATAACAACAACATAGCAGCATGTTGATGATAACAACATAATAACAACAACATACGGATGACATAATAGATGGTAAAATGCATACCTCCACCTGTAGATTTGGTTGATTCATCCCTTGGTTCACTTGTTCTTGTGCTTGCCCAAACTTCCCAACTGAATATTAACCTCCCAGCCAACTAGGAACAACCTCTCCAACTCCCTAGCTCCATGAATCCTTGCAGTTTCCTGGCCCCCGATCCCAAAGTTCCCAGCAACAACAGTGCCCTATGAGAGTTCCCCAAAAACAATTGTTCTCCCCATTTTCTCCCCTTATCTTACTTTCAAAATTTCTCCAAACCAAAAATCCCATCCCTCTTCCAAGTCCTCCCCTTCTTCCTTATCCTCCTCTCAAAATCCCCTTCATTCATTCCCCAACAACCTTATCCCCCCATTAATTCCCCAACAACCCTATCCCTCCATTAACTACTTCACCCACCTTTTAATAATAAAATAATAAAATACTCATTTGTTATATTTAAATAATTAATTAAATTTAAATAAAAAAATATGATAAAAATTAATCTATTTGGGTTGTTACATACACCCACCCTTCAAGAAACTTAGTCCCGAAGTTAGAGTAATTTTCAATACAAGGGTAATGACACACGATTCATACATCCCATCAAATAAACAACATCATCAATTTAAAACAATTACACATACTAGTGTACATGTGCAA
>JZKD02S1693688.1:67989-88238 GCA_000966675.3 Picea glauca | reverse complement strand
GCATCAATTGTCCTCTTTCAGTTTTGGAGATAATATCACTTGTATTCTTATTATAATTTATTGATTATCTTGACTTTACTCTTAAAAAATATCATATCGATGTTTAATTAGATGTTTCATCATTGATATCAATATTACTTTAATTCTCATAAATCATTTATGGTATTTAAATTGAATGAGGCTATGTACCTCATTCAATTAAGATTTATTAAAAATGAGGTTGTGGCAATGCCAAACAATTATTACAAAATAAAAATTGTTTATGTGCCTTACATTCAAAAATATATGGGTGAAAAAGGCTTTCCATAAATTTCATAAGTCCAAAAAACACCTATTGTAACTCGTCAAGTATATTTCTTAACAAACAATTGTAGAAAACATATAACTCTTAAATACATATTAAGACATAAAAAACAAAGTGAAACTGAAATCATGGCTTCTTATGAACCTCTTCGGGATGATACATTTTTCCATTATTTTTCTCTTTCTCCTAGGAAGTCCTCTCTTTGATCTTTTCATCTTGAGGGGAACTGAATTGCTCGAGGGCAGATGATGCAAATGAAGAGATTGTAACAAAATAGGAGTGATGATGATTAGGGGGGTCAAAACATTATTTGGAATGCCAAGATGAGTCACCATCCTCTGTATAAGTTGCTTAACAAATTCAACTTAAAGAGTAATCTCCATATCCATGTTGAGATGAACACCCATAGAAGCACATACCTCTTTCTTCTAGTTCCTCAAGTTGACTATGTGTCTCATTGTATGAATTGCAGAAATGTCTCTAGTGGTGCTCATATCCTAGATTTTCATTTCTAGATTAGCTTTCCAACATTACTAAAGTGAGTGTCTCCTACCTCCATAAAATACTTGGGACCTTTCTTTAAATATTTGATTTCATAGGAGATACACTTGCTACAAAAATAATGTGCCCTCCTTTTCCACTCACTAACTTTGACTAAAGGATCAGCCATGCCAGTCCAATGGACATTGAATTCTCATAGTAACTCATCAAACCTTGATGCTAGACAATCATGAACCGAATTCCCCATATCTGAAGCTTTGAATAAGGGTGAATATGAATTGGGAATAATACCAATAGAGATTGTCGCCCGACACCATGATAAAGAAATATTGAAGAGAAGATAATGATGGGGTGAAATCAAATCTTGAGAAGGGGGAATCCCATTGAGGCTCTCAGTTTCCCAACAAACATAAATGTTCCCAGGTCTTGAACAAATCTATAAGACCCCAGAAAGATATAGAAATTGCTCATGTCTCATTCCCTTAACCCACATGTATCAACCGACTAGAGTACCTTGCTATACACAAGAGAGAGGTATGAAAGTAAATTCATGCACCCTCAATCCATTAATAATGGGAGGGGAATCCTCACCTTGCAATAAAAAAAGACTCTCACTAATAGATGATAATAAATATTAAGGGGGATACAAAGTGATATCCCCTCATTTATCAAACATTGCCCAAGATTCAAATTTATTCCTTCATTTTCTCAATGGTCAATTAGATCATCATGATGGCATAGCACATGAAAGAAATCTATCATGTGAAGATCCTTAGCCTCCTGAAGAATCCTTCATACTAATTGAACTCATACATAGCAATTTGATAAAGATTTTCCTTGTACAACTCTAACAATAATCAAGGAGTCACATCCAACATATATTCCCTTTTCTTATTGGGCCTTGCGAGGAAGAATCCTTTTGTAAATTGCTTTGGCATTAGATTCATTGTTTGTTTCTATCCCAATTCACCAAGAAAACTCAACTTCTTGATTTCCTCTGGAATAAAAAATAATCCCCCTGCTTCTGCCACCTAAGGATTTCCTTTGGAAGCTCCATTAGATAAAAACATATGAGATGATTACGATATGTATTCCATTGCTTTAATTATTTATCTCCCATTCTGAGTTTCCAATGCTGAAAAAATGAGGGACGATGGACTTACTTAGGGTTTTCAGGGGCTTAGAAGATACCAAATCACAAAACTAGATATTTTCTTCAACCATTATAATAGATATACATTTTGTGCCAATCTAGCCGGAAACAATTCCTTCATGAAGGAGAGATCGAGCCTATACTACAAATTTGCGAAGGATAGGGGGTTCTTATTTAAAAATGTATTTATTCTAAGAAAGACAAATTTTTGATGCCACAAACTTTTGGCAATCCCATATAGTACCTTTTTAAAAGAGCCTTCCTATAAACAATGCATAGATACATGTGGTTCCAGGTCATTAGCATTTGTCTTGTGTCTTGGGGAGGGTGCGTTATTTTTCCTAAATCCTCTGTTGCAATCCTCCATACTTTTGTAGTAAATTCACATTCAAAATACAAGTCCTTAACTTATTCCTCACTTTGTTTACACATGTAACATAAGGAGGGACGTTGATATCCTCTCTCACGTAGATTATTCCAAGTTTAAATTTTGTCATGAGTAATTTTTTTCGCATAGATTGATGCACCTTTTAGTCTAGATATAACCAATTTCATTATCCTATAGCTCCTCTAGAGGATTTAGCTATTTCCAATCGATCCACTTCTGACCCCAAAAGTATCTTGTTCCGAAAGATCAAAAAGAGCAATTATACCTTGATTTTACATCCATGCTTAAATAACTTGAAGAGATAGATCCCAGAGAAGGGTAAGGTGTCCCATTATATTTTCTTGCCATACACTAATATGTTTCCCATTTCCTGCAATCCATGTGAGACCCTTGTGGATGAGAGGAAAATATGATTTACAAAGGTGCCAAAATAGGAGATATTGAAGCCAATGACATCGAGTTATTCAATATTTTGATGCATTTCTTTTTGAAGTATTTATGCTAGAGGACTTCTTTCCACCAGGATGAGTTTCTAATAACATATCTCGATAGGATATTGGCTCCCACTATTTGATTAGATAGACCATGCTCCCTTATTTTGAATCCCCTCCTATCTAGAGGATCATGAAGTATATTCTAGTTAACCATGTGAAATTTCTTAGTTTTTTCATTTCCTCCTCATTGTAGGAATATCCTAATCCACCCCCCAAGGACTGCATGAACACCACCATAGATTGAAGAGACGAATAGGGAAATATAGGCAAAGGATGGATTTTCTAATCATCACTTGAATAGTTGGATTAAGACACTAAATTCCCTATTTGATCATCTTGTTCTTAATCTTTTTTAGAATGGAGAACCAATATGCAGTACTTGGATTGGTGAGTTCAATATGAATTCCCAAGTATTTGAATGTATTCTAGTGAGGTTGAATAGAGAATCCCATTTCTCTAATGATAGAATAAAGGGTAAGGGCATAGGTGTTCCATCCATATATATTGCTTTTGTTTTTATTGATTTTCCATCCCGAGGTCTCTAAATAATGATCCAACACTACTTAAATCTGTGTGTTATTATCATTGAGGCTCCATTGATAAGGAGAGTATCATCGTAAAACTAGGAGTGGTTGATTTCTTTTACACCTTTGATGATTTGAACTCTAGGGAGCAACCCACGTTTTCTTTATGATTCAATTCTTCTACCAATTGATTATGCTCTTAGAATGTACAAGGAGGGTGATAAAGGGTAACCTTGTCTGAAGCCCCTAGTTCCTTGGGAAAATTTAGTATCCCATCCATTAACTAGAGGAGCTATCCAAGGCCTCCCAATGTAGGATTGCAACAATCCACCAAAGTGATCATTGAATCCAAATTTTCTTAACATGGTGAACAAGAAGTTGTGTCTTACCCTATCTAAGTTATTTTCCATATCAAGCTTAATAACCATGTACATTTTTTGTTTGTTTACTCTGGATGAGTGGATTTCTTCTTGAACCAAGATGACATTGTCATTGATCTATCTTTCTTTATGAATCCTCCTTACTCTCCCAAGATCGCCCTTGGGAGGATGGTGGTAAGTCAGTTTGCAATGATTTTAGTGAGAATTTTATAGGAGGCATTGCACATCAAGCTCAGTTGGAATCTTGAGAAGTTTGTGAGATTCTTATCTTTAGGGATTAATGCCAAAATGGAAAATTTGATCACGCCCCCCACCCCCCCCACTTTGAATTTTTGTTGAATTGAATTTAACATTATGCTAAGGTTTGTTTTAATAATATCACAATAGGATTGATATAAGTGGATTACGAATCCATAAGGGTTTGTAACTTTGTTTGTCTCTAGAGACCAGATTGCTTTGACAATTTGTTCTTCAAAGATCTTTCTAACTATTAACTTATATTTAGATGCCAAAACTATTGTGGGGATAGCATGGAGCATAAGTTGGATAGATTCCTTATAGGTTTCATCTCTCTCAGATTAAAGGACTTTGAAATTCAAGTGGGTCACTTCCAACAAGGATTACATTTTGTTCACTTGACTTACCATCTTCCAACTCAATTTTGTGGACATGATTTCTCACTTACTGAGATTTTTCCTACTTGTGGAAGAATTTGGCATTTCAATCACCTGTCTTAAGCAATGTACTTCTTGATTTAAGTCCCCAATATTCCTATTTGTTACTACAATATTGGAAGTATTGAGAGGCCAAGAATATTTATTTATTTGTTATCTCATTGGTGATGTCCATGACTTCCATTTTTAATTGATGAGAAACTAGTCAAGATCTAGCTTCTTCCCGATCTACTGGTGGGGATTTTTGGGAGGATTTGGCCCAAGATTTCAGATTTATTTTGAGGGATTTAATATTTTCTTCCCAAAACTAGGATGGGGATCCAATGATTGGGTGTTCCAAACCTCTTCAATAATCCTCCATATCAATGGATTATGAAGTCAAAGGGGATTGAAACAAAAAGGTATTGGTCCTGAATTTTTTGGCAAGGATAAACATAATGAGATGGGTTTATGATAAAAGGTTTGAGAAAGTAGAATATAAGAGGATATCTGGATATTTTCAAGTATAAAGGGACTTTGAATAAGAAATCTATCTAGTATATTAGTTATGTGGCCAGGCCCAATCCTTTTATTTGTTCAGGTAAATTTCCCCTTTTTGGGTTTAGGGTCAAATAGATCCCAATCAATTAATAACTCGTATGTTTCCTCTTGAATGGGTTCTATAATGAATTTTCCACATCAATTAAACCATGTGAAATCCCCAACACTAATTTTTAATAAAGGGGATGCACATCTTCACAATCCTATAGAGATTTCAAGCAATCTAGTTTCTCACAATGATGGGTAGGTGCATACATATTGTATAGTTGAATATGTTTTCCAAATGATTTTAACAACAATAAATTATATATCTAATGGAGACCAAAAAACAAATAATCGACCTTACCATGGTCCCAAAGAGTGTAGATTTCTTTAGAAACAACCCTTGAGCTAATTGTTGATTTGTCACACTGTTTCCATATATTTTTAGATATTTCCAATGCTTCATTATCTATTATCTTTGACTCTTGAATAATAATGATCCAAAAATGCTTTGATAAAATTAGGTCTTTGATGGCTACACACTTTTCATACATTCCCATTCCCTTGCAGTTCTAAGAGACAATCTTCATTTATCACTTAGGGGGAGGCTTGGATCCGCCTCCTTATAAGGCATCCAAGGAGGAATATGCACCCAAATTATTTCCTTATTTACCATCTCTTCTCTTCTTTCTATATTGGATTGTATTCCCTTTTTTTGTTGAGTTTTTTCTCCAGCATCCTCATTTTCATCCATATTTTTTTGGGCCTTTTTTTAATTGAGCATGTCACTATGGGAAGGAAAGGAAATGACATGGGGAGAAGAAGGAGGGACATCAATGGGAAAGGAAGAAAAGGGATAAGCCTTAGGGATATGGATAGAAGGTAGAGAAGGATTAATTTAGAGGAAATGATGAGGTGAGGAAATGAGGGAGGGGAAGAGGGAGAGGTGAAGGAAAGGGATCTAAAGGAGGGGATCAGACCTACCACAAGAGTTTAAGAACCAATTGGAGCCACAATATTGAGGGGGTGAGGCAAAGGAACCAGATCATAAGTACTTAGTTGAGAAAGGACATAGAAGAAATTGGGGTTGAAAGGATTCATCTTGTTTCAACTAATACGGTTTAATTGCACGTTGGAAGAGGGGCCACAACACTTTTTAGATTGCTTCCATTTCTTAGGGGATTAAACTTAGGGGGTTGAAGAGGGGGAGGATTTAAAATATTTGGAAAAATCATTGTATTCATGGTAGGCATTACATTTAAAGGGGAGTTGTTCATAGTCCATTTTTATAGTGTTCTTCTAGTGGTTTAGAGTGAGGATGATTTATTTATGTAGGCATTTCTCGAGATCATGTTCGAATCAAATCCTTGTACATGCAAACATTCCTCCTTTGGGGCTTGATTTTTCAATATGTTTTCCAAGTGAGTTCCCAATAACTTACATGGATTCATTACTCCAATAGTGTAGAGGTAAGTGAGGGAAATGAACCCAAACTGGAAATACTAAGGGTACATATAGCTTTGGATCAAATTCTGAGGTCTATCGGTTCAGATACATGTCTCTAAGGCCGTTAAAATATGACCCAATTATGAAATTCAACTCTTCATCTTCCTTGAGCTCAAACAAGAAGGTATAATAGCCTTGACCATTAAAACTAAGAAATCTACCCCTTGATCCTTTCCATCCAATTATTTTGAATCCATGGGACCATATACTAAGGAGAGGGTCGTAGGCCTATGAATTGATCGAAGGTGTGATCAACAAGAGATAGGGATTTCATGTAAGCAATGAGGGACTTCAAGAATTGTAGTTGATAACAGATTGAGGCGAGCGGGGTGCTTCTTTGAAGAGAATCTTAAAAGAGAGGCCATTAAGGCTTGAAATATGAGAGCATATGCCAAAGCAGGAGGAGAGCCAAAGGGGCATACATCACACTGAGTCATGATCATGTGACCAAGCACTAAACAAAAATGACAGGATGACTAGGAAAAACATAGAAACTAGACCTTATGCATCTATCAGTCTTATATAATACCTCCACTTTATGTTATATTACGCTAAATAATGTCTTTCAATATAATAGTAATTATGTACAATTTGCACATATATTTGGATTCCAAAAAATTCTCTATCTATTTATACCTTCTATCAACATCCTTATGTTATATTTATATCTTCCATCAACTATATGAAAGTTTCTATCTTTAAGTGTAGATCACCATCCCACACGGAATGTCATATCTCGTGCTCTATAAGTCCTTCACTCTCACAATAATGTTATACCCCACTTTCAATTTGTGTTCCATGATTGTGGTTCCTTCCGATATGGGTATGTTGCTACTTATACAATTTTTTCCTCCCAATTGGTACCATTCCCTTTAGGATACCTTTTTCCTTTATCCCCAAGATCTATTCATTAACACTTTAGGCACTTCTATTCTCAACTTTTAAGGTTTTCCATGATCTCCTAGAAACTTTATATATGTTGATTGGACAACCAAGAAAGAAAAATATGTCGAGGGAAATCAAAACTTCACCCATTTAGATCATTCTTGCACAATCTATTTCAACTAAGAAGATGTGAAAATATCCTAGTTTACTTTAACCTTATAGTTTTATTAAAATGTGCTCTTTCATTTTTTGATCATTTGTGCATGTTTGGTTTATCGAATGATCATAATACATTTATATGTTTCTAGCTCCAAAAAACAATGTTCTTCTTTGAGAGAAATTGTTTGAAGGTATTTATCATTCTAATGATATTCTTCTCAATCTAGAATACAATCATGAAATAGAAAGTACTAGAGATTTCTAGAGGCATATTACCAGATAGGCTTTGTTGACCAATATGGAAGATCAAGAAAACAACAATTGCAATTGGATTTGAGTATGCAACAACAATCCAAGGATGCATACCTAGACTGAAACTAAGCTCCCACGCATGACCCATATAACAAAATACACCAGGTAAGAAGTGTAGAACAATTAGCTCATAAGGACCCCCAATGTATATCCATTCATTGGCGGACTTTGCTTCCTATATAGAATATAAGTTCAAATAGATAGTTGTAAAGGTGGGAATAATGACACTGGAGACAATATTGTTTCCATAAAGAAGAGAACTAGAAATACGCTCATGAATACCATCAATATCTATCGGAGGATCTACGATGAAAGTAATAATGAATACATAGGTTGCGGTCAATAGGATAGGGATTATCAATACACTGAACCATCCAATATAAAAATGGTTTTCAAGTCTAGTGATCCAATTGCATAAGTGACCCATAAATTTGTGCTTTTGCATTTTTCTATAATTTAGGTCATTGTAAAAACTTCATTTATAAAATTATCAGAAGCTCCCAAACATAAGGCTTCTTATTTGAAAATATAATATGATCCATGTATCAATGTAAATCAAGATCCAAATGAAATTCCAATTGTAGGACATTAACCTATACATGACTTCTCATTGTTTTTTTTTTGTTTTTTTCGTGATTAACATTACAAATTAATAATCAAAACACTAAGGATTTATTGAGAGTTATTTTTTCCAACTACTCAATGTCAATGTCATTATCTTGATTAAGTTAACCTTTTGGAAAAAAAATTGTGTGGAATCTATCTTGATTAAGCACCTTCTCTTTTTTCATTGATAATATTATTTCATAAAATTCTTTTATATTATATTTTTCATTAATATTTATTMTATTTTTATGTAATTRTCATTTCACTATTAATTTTGTTATAAATTTTAATAAAACAAAAATCAATATCCTCATAATACCRTCTTAATATCCATCTCCCTCTTATTATTTGTAATTGAACAATACTATTTACATTCTTTTCATGGAAAATATTTTAAGAGAGTGATATTTCTATTTTCTCCAAAAAGCCATCTTTCTCTAATTTTATTTGTTCTTTACCATCATTTCAAATTGATTCAATATATTATTTTCTTTTAAAATATTCTCTATTTTCATTCCTTGTATTTTTTTTTTTTTTTTTTTTTTTTTTTTTTTTTTTTTTTTTTTTTTTTTTTTTATCTTTCACTAAATTCTTTGTTATCATCGAATATATTTTCAATCACTTCTCATTACATACAATAATTAAAATTTAACATATGTCATTAGTTTTCTTGATTTGAAAGTTGAATTTGAGTAAGGATTAATTTGAGAAATATTGATTAACCAGAGTCGAATGAAGGAGATTTGATCAAACAAGATAAGATAGATTGGAAAGAATCGATTAGTTTGCCATCAACTAGATTGTAGTTGATTGTAGTTGGTCAATTGAATTAATGTCAATGGAGTTTCTATTGGGAGGCCTTATCAACGAAGACATGCAAATTGGAGACATGTGTAAAAAAGGTGGTTATATATGTGGAAATTGTTTATGAGAGCTTGTTGACTAGAAGGTGGTGGGTGGTTACCAAGAAGTTGAAAGAAGTTGAACCATTTTGTGATTGAAGAAGCAAGAGTTGAACCATTTTGGTAATTGAATACGAGAGGCATTCTAATAGACTGTATTATATTCTTGAAGAAGGATTTCTTAGGGACAAATTGCAGACAATAAATGGATCTAAAGATTGTTCAAATGGTTGTTTTGATTTAGAGTTGGTTGATTGTTAGGATTGGTAGATTAAGAGGTTGCAACCGAGAGAGTCCCTAAGTGAAGGAGAGAAGTGAGTTGGAGGGGAAAGCTTCTTAATTCCTTTCCATGATGCTAGGAATTGGAATTATGGCACGATAATTAGAAAGTCACAAAGGATTTGTGGAATTTATGATTGTAAGCATTTGTTGGTCTAACAAGATCATTTTAATTGAACATGTGGTTTCTTCCTCACAAGGGTTTTCTAGTAAAAATATTGTTAAGGAAAGAAATCTAGACCACAATATTTCATAAATAGAAATAGAGAACTTGTTTTAAGTTCATAGAATTTGTAGTGTGTCCTACATTAGGTGATTCTAACTTGCCCACTAGAATACATATCAATTTGGTATCAAAGCATTGTTTTGTTTTCCTAAGGAGTGTATGGTGACAAGTCGACTTGGAAATTCCTGGAGTGAAGAGCCATTGTTTCCTAGATTAACTTGTAGTTAGGCTCCAACTCAACTTGAAATAAAATGACATCGATATAGATGAGGGTGAAGCAAGGTTAAGGAATTTGGAGTCACATGTAGAAGGTGTTGAAAAACTATTATAGATTTGGTTCGAGTGATGGCCAACAAGAGTAAGAATTGAGAAGTAGAGTCTTCTAGAGGTTAAAAGGAGAATACATACCGTCCCAACATAGATTGGGAGAAGTATTTTCATCGAGAAGATGATCCCCAAACTTCCAAGAGTACATTCAAAGTCAAATATAGGGTGGAGATTAAGCCTTATGATGAGTAGATGGAACCTGATTGATTAAGAAATTGGTTGAGATAGGTAGAGGTCTATTTTAGTTATTATGGGTTCAAAGATGTTGAGAAAACATATTTCTCTCAATTGAAGAGGGAGGGTTATGCATTGCTATGGAAAAAAAATTTGTTCCAAGAGAGACATATTACCAAGAAAAATAAAGTTTCATATTGGGAATTCAAGGCTTTTGTTAAGAGCCAATTGTATCCTATAGGGTATGAATAAGAACATGGATTCATATAAAATTACCTTGGACAAATAAAATGATAGGGAGTTCAAGAGTATACAATAAAGGAAACACATACAACTGGACATCGACCAATTTTTCAGGAAGGTGTTCATGAAGTACTCGAGTGGGTTGTATAGCCCATAAAAATGAGGTGAGTCTCTTTGAGGCCAAGACTCTTGATGAAGATTGAAAAAGAACCATGTGCATAAAACATAATCATAGAAAGAAGTCAATCGATAGTTTAAATTCTTCTAGAATAGAAGACAAGAATATCCAAGAGGGAAAAGGGAAGAAACAAAGGGGAAATAATAAGTTTACCAATGCCACACATAAGAAGGAATTTCTTTTGTGATAATTACAAAAAGGATGGTCATGATAGGGATAATTTTTGGACATTGCATCCTAAGTTCATTCCTAGGAGGAGATATTGTAAAAGATTATCTGAGTCCAATTTAAGAAATTTGAAGGTCAAGACGTTAAGGGAACATTAGATGTCAATGAAAAACTTTTATTGATGGATTAGGCCAACATTATTAGTGAATAATTTTTTAAATCAAACACTTCACTAAATAGAAGAAAAGTATTGGTGTTGCTAAATAAACATCTTTAGAACTAGCCATGGAAAGGTTTTTCTGTGTGAAGATCTAGATTAAGAAAAAAATGGTAACAACCATATTTGATTTCAACAATAAGAAGGATATGATTTTTTAATCTTTGGTTCTACAAATAGAGTTGAAAATCGCTACACATCTTGAGCCATATTGTCTATGGTGGTTGCAGATGTATGTAGATTTATACGTCACATGTGAGTGTAAGTTTAAGTTTTGTATTTCAAGCTAGTTCATTGATGAGTTGGAGTGTTATGTTGTGTTATTGAATGTTTATGATATTTCCATTGGTATCCCATATTTGTGGGATTGAGATGCTATTTTCTTAAGAAGAGACAACAAATGGAGGTTGGTGAAGAAAGGGAAGCCATACCTCATTAATAGCTATGAGGGTAAGGATAAGAAGGCCAAGAGATTGACTAATGGTAGTAATAAGTTTGTGATGTTGGTTGTCATACCCCAAAAAGATAATCATGAAAAGAGAAAACTTGAGGAAACTAATATCACTATTAGAAAAAAGGAAGACTTGAATTAGCTTTTGAGCATGTATGAAGTTGTTTGTGTAAAATCAAAAGGATTTCCTCCCAAGAAGCAATTGAGCATGAGATTTAGTTGCTTGTAGAGCCACCTTTGCCAAATCCTAGATTGTACCAAACTTCTATAATGGAGAGTGAGGAAATAAAAAATCAAATTCAAGAGCTATTGGATCAAGGGGTTATTAGACCTAGTGTGTCCACTCGTGGATTTTTGATTCTATTGGTTCCAAAGAAGTATGGAACTTGGTGAATGCATATTGATTTCATGGCACTCATAAACATCACCATTAAGAACTAATACCCTCTGTCAAGGATTAATGACTTTCTAGATCAACTATAAGGAGAAAAATGTTTTTCCAAGTTAGATCTTATATTTGGATNTTTTGCATTTTTCTATAATTTAGGTCATTGTAAAAACTTCATTTATAAAATTATCAGAAGCTCCCAAACATAAGGCTTGTTATTTGAAAATATAATATGATCCATGTATCAATGTAAATCAAAATCCAAATGAAATTCCAATTGTAGGGCATTAACCTATACATGACTTCTCATTGTTTTTGTTTTTTTTTCATGATTAACATTACAAATTAATAATCAAAACACTAAGGATTTATTGAGAGTTATTGTTTCCAACTACTCAATGTCATTGTCTTGATTAAGTTAACCTTTTGGAAAAACAATTGTGTGGAATCTATCTTGATTAAGCACCTTCTCTTTTTTCATTGATAATATTATTTCATAAAATTCTTTTATATTATATTTTTCATTAATATTTATTCTATTTTTATGTAATTATCATTTCACTATTAATTTTGTTATAAATTTTAATAAAACAAAAATCAATATCCTCATAATACCGTCTTAATATCCATCTCCCTCTTATTATTTGTAATTGAACAATACTATTTACATTCTTTTCATGGAAAATATTTTAAGAGAGTGATATTTCTATTTCCTCCAAAAAGCCATCTTTCTCTAATTTTATTTGTTCTTTACCATCATTTCAACTTGATTCAATATATTATTTTCTTTTAAAATATTCTCTATTTTCATTCCTTGTACTTTTTTTTTTCTTTCACTAAATTCTTTGTTATCATTTCAATCACTTCTCATTACATACAATAATTAAAATTTAACATATCTCATTAGTTTTCTTGATTTGAAAGTTGAATTTGAGTAAGGATTAATTTGAGAAATATTGATTAACCATAGTCGAATGAAGGAGATTTGATCAAACAAGATAAGATAGATTGGAAAGAATCGATTAGTTTGTCATCAACTAGATTGTAGTTGATTGTAGTTGGTCAATTGAATTAATGTCAATGGAGTTTCTAGTGGGAGGCCTTATCAACGAAGACATGCAAATTGGAGACATGTGTCAAAAAGGTGGTTATATATGTGGAAATTGTTTATGAGAGCTTGTTGACTAGAAGGTGGTGGGTGGTTACCAAGAAGTTGAAAGAAGTTGAACCATTTTGTGATTGAAGAAGCAAGAGTTGAACCATTTTGGTAATTGAATACGAGAGGCATTCTAATAGACTGTATTATATTCTTGAAGAAGGATTTCTTAGGGACAAATTGCAGACAATAAATGGATCTAAAGATTGTTCAAATGGTTGTTTTGATTTAGAGTTGGTTGATTGTTAGGATTGGTAGATTAAGAGGTTGCAACCGAGAGAGTCCCTAAGTGAAGGAGAGAAGTGAGTTGGAGGGGAAAGCTTCTTAATTCCTTTCCATGATGCTAGGAATTGGAATTATGGCACGATAATTAGAAAGTCACAAAGGATTTGTGGAATTTATGATTGTAAGCATTTGTTGGTCTAACAAGATCATTTTAATTGAACATGTGGTTTCTTCCTCACAAGGGTTTTCTAGTAAAAATATTGTTAAGGAAAGAAATCTAGACCACAATATTTCATAAATAGAAATAGAGAACTTGTTTTAAGTTCATAGAATTTGTAGTGTGTCCTACATTAGGTGATTCTAACTTGCCCACTAGAATACATATCAATTTGGTATCAAAGCATTGTTTTGTTTTCCTAAGGAGTGTATGGTGACAAGTCGACTTGGAAATTCCTGGAGTGAAGAGCCATTGTTTCCTAGATTAACTTGTAGTTAGGCTCCAACTCAACTTGAAATAAAATGACATCGATATAGATGAGGGTGAAGCAAGGTTAAGGAATTTGGAGTCACATGTAGAAGGTGTTGAAAAACTATTATAGATTTGGTTCGAGTGATGGCCAACAAGAGTAAGAATTGAGAAGTAGAGTCTTCTAGAGGTTAAAAGGAGAATACATACCGTCCCAACATAGATTGGGAGAAGTATTTTCATCGAGAAGATGATCCCCAAACTTCCAAGAGTACATTCAAAGTCAAATATAGGGTGGAGATTAAGCCTTATGATGAGTAGATGGAACCTGATTGATTAAGAAATTGGTTGAGATAGGTAGAGGTCTATTTTAGTTATTATGGGTTCAAAGATGTTGAGAAAACATATTTCTCTCAATTGAAGAGGGAGGGTTATGCATTGCTATGGAAAAAAAATTTGTTCCAAGAGAGACATATTACCAAGAAAAATAAAGTTTCATATTGGGAATTCAAGGCTTTTGTTAAGAGCCAATTGTATCCTATAGGGTATGAATAAGAACATGGATTCATATAAAATTACCTTGGACAAATAAAATGATAGGGAGTTCAAGAGTATACAATAAAGGAAACACATACAACTGGACATCGACCAATTTTTCAGGAAGGTGTTCATGAAGTACTCGAGTGGGTTGTATAGCCCATAAAAATGAGGTGAGTCTCTTTGAGGCCAAGACTCTTGATGAAGATTGAAAAAGAACCATGTGCATAAAACATAATCATAGAAAGAAGTCAATCGATAGTTTAAATTCTTCTAGAATAGAAGACAAGAATATCCAAGAGGGAAAAGGGAAGAAACAAAGGGGAAATAATAAGTTTACCAATGCCACACATAAGAAGGAATTTCTTTTGTGATAATTACAAAAAGGATGGTCATGATAGGGATAATTTTTGGACATTGCATCCTAAGTTCATTCCTAGGAGGAGATATTGTAAAAGATTATCTGAGTCCAATTTAAGAAATTTGAAGGTCAAGACGTTAAGGGAACATTAGATGTCAATGAAAAACTTTTATTGATGGATTAGGCCAACATTATTAGTGAATAATTTTTTAAATCAAACACTTCACTAAATAGAAGAAAAGTATTGGTGTTGCTAAATAAACATCTTTAGAACTAGCCATGGAAAGGTTTTTCTGTGTGAAGATCTAGATTAAGAAAAAAATGGTAACAACCATATTTGATTTCAACAATAAGAAGGATATGATTTTTTAATCTTTGGTTCTACAAATAGAGTTGAAAATCGCTACACATCTTGAGCCATATTGTCTATGGTGGTTGCAGATGTATGTAGATTTATACGTCACATGTGAGTGTAAGTTTAAGTTTTGTATTTCAAGCTAGTTCATTGATGAGTTGGAGTGTTATGTTGTGTTATTGAATGTTTATGATATTTCCATTGGTATCCCATATTTGTGGGATTGAGATGCTATTTTCTTAAGAAGAGACAACAAATGGAGGTTGGTGAAGAAAGGGAAGCCATACCTCATTAATAGCTATGAGGGTAAGGATAAGAAGGCCAAGAGATTGACTAATGGTAGTAATAAGTTTGTGATGTTGGTTGTCATACCCCAAAAAGATAATCATGAAAAGAGAAAACTTGAGGAAACTAATATCACTATTAGAAAAAAGGAAGACTTGAATTAGCTTTTGAGCATGTATGAAGTTGTTTGTGTAAAATCAAAAGGATTTCCTCCCAAGAAGCAATTGAGCATGAGATTTAGTTGCTTGTAGAGCCACCTTTGCCAAATCCTAGATTGTACCAAACTTCTATAATGGAGAGTGAGGAAATAAAAAATCAAATTCAAGAGCTATTGGATCAAGGGGTTATTAGACCTAGTGTGTCCACTCGTGGATTTTTGATTCTATTGGTTCCAAAGAAGTATGGAACTTGGTGAATGCATATTGATTTCATGGCACTCATAAACATCACCATTAAGAACTAATACCCTCTGTCAAGGATTAATGACTTTCTAGATCAACTATAAGGAGAAAAATGTTTTTCCAAGTTAGATCTTATATTTGGATNTTACTTTTTGGGTACCACTTGATCTTTTGCATTGTCTGATTCGTCGTCAGTATGGACAATGTTGTCTTTTCTTATCATTCTGACTCTCGTTAAGTCTTTAAAAGTTTTCTTGAAATTATGAAAATCCACGACCTAAAAGATTTAACTTCTGAATAATAATCAACAGCTAAAAAATTTCCCCAACGCGCTCAAATATTTGGCATCGGGAAGAATTAAAATGAAAGAGAAGCACTTGGGAAAACCACAGTCGTCGAGCGTCAATCTTCATCAGAGTTGGAAAATAAAAGATATATTTCATGACAAATATCACCAAGGATATCGTCGATGATCGATCCCCTCGGCATCAGCAAAAGGCTAAAGGAGTAAGCACTTACGAAGGAAGAAAATAATCGTCGATAGTTGATCCTCGAAACTGTCGATATCGATGAGTTTTTGAGAAGGTAGGTCCATAAAAAAAGGGTGTGACAGGTTTATTCCCCCCGACCGTCGACCCCTATACTTTTCGGCATTGGCAGTCCCAGGTTTATTTTGACACACGCATCTTGTTGAAAACCCCAACTCCGATTGAGATACATGATCAAACCACCTGCCCCCACCTATCATGTGTCGTTGCTAGAGCAGTTAAACATACGATCGAGTTTTCCCTTGAGTCGTTAGTAGTTCCCGAGGCCCGAGTCGCACCCCGAGTCAGTTTTTACACGTCAGCATCGTACAATGAAATCAATTGACATCGGAAGTTATAAACAGGAGGATGCCAACGAAACATTCACCATGCATCACCGATCCTCGACCTGCCCACTCGAAAAGAAACATGATGGGACATTTTAACGCCATATATGTTTAAGATTTGATGCATTTAAAGAGCTAATTAATTCCAAAACTCGCATTATTTTCTAATTCGTGTGCAAATCAAAAGGATTGTTTAAACCCACTGATACAACACATCACCCTCCGCACCTCCAACGTCAACCCACGATGAATTAAATTGCAGAGATTCGGTGGTAGATTTGTTTGAATTTCACTCATCACCCGGATTAGTTGGTTGATACAACTAGTAGGATATTTCCCGTTAAATTCTTTTGAGCCATTGTAAACAAGATTATTCTGCGCGCAAATAAATTCAGATCATTCAGAGGAAAGAGACGAGAAATTCGGAAAAATATTCCAAGATCCCGTGAGTATTAAACAATAGAGTTTAGCAAACATTACAGGTATGTACCGGTCTGGATTTTCTGTGTTTTCACTTCACATATACATTTTGATCCAATATTGCTCTGTATGCTGGCCCTAAAAGATTGTTTCATTTGCAGGAACAATTCCTCCAAGAAAACCAACCACCAAGAAATATCCAAGAGCGTCGAAGCTAAAGGAACCAGATGTAGGAGAAATTTCTTCCCCTGCGGTCGCAAAACAACTGGAATTTACTCCAAAACTGGTACCCATTATCAAGACATCCACTAAGAAGGTTTTCATTCATCCTCCGGCCTTTGGAGACATGTAGGCGAGCATAGGGACCAAGGCAATATTCCCACACTGGGGAGAAATATTCCATAAGATCAAGTGAGAAGAATTTCCTGATTATACTCTACACAACAACCCCGATATGAGAAGGCTCGACGATGATTTTTTTCTCAATATCCGAAGATCATACCTGCAGATGGTAGCGATCAGAACTCCATTTTTTCCCTACATGGAACTCTTGAAATGGATTATCGACCGCACAGACACACAAATATGTCTGATTAATGACAAAAATGGCGAGTGTGTCGGGGTTTTCCTTCCGGTGGAGGTGCAAAATTACTACAAGCTCAGAGACCCGGATGAGCGACTGAACACCAATTTTGTTGTGAGATTCTATGAGAAACACAACACCAGAAAGGTGGTGGCTTCATGGTGGAGAGAGGATAAAATTTCACCAATCGGACCTCCGGCTGGTACCTGACGACCAACTTTAGAGAACCGTATATATACCTAATGGCCCTCATTTGTCGTTTGTATAGGGAGAAGGATTGTTCCAGGTTTTCAGAGGCATGGATGCCTCTAGCTTACATTGTATCCATTTTGGGGAGGGGTTTTAACTGGGGCGCCATCATTTCAAAGCAGCTGAGCATTTTCATTCAACAGGCCCCGACACCAAAAGAGGGAGAAACCCCATCCTTCTATATGGATTCTTATTTATTGGACGTCATCTGTGCCAAAAATTCTTTTGTCGGAATGAACTTTAGTTGGCATGCCTCAGAACTCCCGGTCCATGTATATTTGGGCATCTTGTGAGAGAACAGGTACAAGAAATCCTACTCTCTCATTTGCGATCAATTTATCGCACGTATTCATTTTAGGTTGTTCAAGAAAGAGTTCCCAAGACTGTCGGATGCGGCCAAAAATATGATATCAAAGATTGTCCACTAGTATCTCGATGAGCGAAATACCTACATCAGGGTTTTCAGAGCCACTGGAGCACCACACCTGTTACCTGTGTATGTCCCGTGATGACTAGTAATAGGGATTTTTTTTTATCATACCATCATGTAAGGTTAAAATGCTACTTTGGTCAAATATAAGAAGAAGACATTCATATCTTATGGATTTCATATAGGTTTCTACATGGTAAAAGACACCGCTCAATCCAAGTAGGACGGGTTAAGCCAATTGGAGTTATGATTCCAGACTAGCCATTTTCACAAGCATGACCCAAAGGGTCTAGTCCTGAAGCACGCATCGCAAGTATCGTCATTCTAGCCATATGCCCATGTCAGGTTTGAAGATGAAATATTCACCCAAAATGTTCAAGACTGGGATGAGGTGATGGAAAGGATGGATGACCTTAAGGCAACCAAATTCAATGTCATGAGTTGGAATGAGCAAGTGACAGTCCTGGAACAATTTACTCAAGAGGTCCTTAGGGCCAGAGAAGAAAGGATAGCATCTAAAGTAGCCGAAGCAGTAGAAGTCGCCTTGATAGCCCCAACGCAAGGCAAAGATATCCATTTGGTACATAATGGGGAAAGGGGACTGCTCATGTTAGAACGGGCACATCGGGTACTTGATCAACTACAAGATGACCCAGACCTATCATAAATGACATGATCACCTGTCGATAACCCAGAGAGAAGCCAGGTGGGTACTAGTGGCCCCGAATTTATAGATGTTGATGAACTTGTTGGGTTGGATGACCTTGAAATCACAACGCCATCGTTTGTATCACCAGAAGGTGTGGTGACTCGGCCATAAAAATTCTAGGTACCAGTAGAAACAAGCACATCAAACCCCTTGAGAGAGTTTATAAAGATATATGATGATGATGAGAGCCATAAGATATATCTCGGGAACCCTATGCATATCGAGGAAGAAAAGGGACCGATAAGACATATTTTCCTGTCCCCAAGAACCAAATAAAGGAGGTCCCACTGAAATAAAAGGAAGCTGAGAGTGTCTTAGAAACTAAAGTGCCTGATGCGCCGGAGACTCAAGTAGACATTCTAGAAGACCAGCTGGGGTCGGACGAGCTAGAGATCGAAGCACCGCAGTAGGAGATCGACATTTGAATGACCAATGAACAAGTAAGTATCAAGTCTATTCCCGATGCCTTTATTTCAATCGACGCTCAAAACCCCGACGAGTGTCAGACAAAAGACGAGCCTTCGAAGCATAACGAGGAAGTTCAAGAACCTGATCTTGAACGAATATACACCACCGAAAGTTTTGGAAATTCACTCACATGCGGGGTTCAGCAGATTCCCAAACCTGTGGAAGAGGTAGCCGATATACATGTGATCGCCTATGATTGAAAAAGAAAGGCCATCGTCCAAAGAACCACAAAGAAGAGGAGGATCGTGTTAGATCGCTCCATCCTCATCACTACAGAGGAAAATTTGATAAACACAAAAGATGCTAGAACATCTGATCTTATCGGTGTGGGGATGGTGATCTCAGATTCCACCCTAGACAGAGCTAAACATGATGAAAAAGAGTTGGCCTCCGCCTTGAAAGAACTAGAACATTTGTGCCATATGGATAAGTACTATTAGGACACCACTCAGGCCGCGATGTACCTGAGGAGCGATTTCAAGGAGGCCTATAGCAAGTTCATGAACGAGCAACACCTTTTCACTGTGAAGATAGCTGAGCTCTAGGAAGATTCTCTCATGGCACTCGCGATGTGCAAGGATATGGAGCAGTGGTATGAAAAGGCACAGCAAGATGTAGAGTGAATCGACTACATTGGTGTATTCCAATAGGGTCGATGTTATCCACATTTTTGGTTATCAAGATGATGACATGATAATGACATGGTGATAGAAGATCTATCTCTTCTTTAAGATCATTTTCATGAAGAAAGTTACACTTGTCAGTTTCT
>JZKD02S1693688.1:57197-67979 GCA_000966675.3 Picea glauca | reverse complement strand
GGATGGTGGAGAGGCACTTGAAATCATTGAAGGCGTTGGTTAGACAAAGAGGACGTCCTGAGGGTTCTATGGTGGAGGGATATATGGTATATCAATCCATGGTGTATATTAGTCAATATCTTCCTAAATTAGCAACGCCAACTATGCATGCAGTGGATCGCATTTGGGATGTGAACTCCATCAAAAAATTTGAATATTAGGAGCATCTGTTGGGGAAAGGTAGAATGAAAAAAATGAGAGGTAATATATTAATAATTGTGACAATTTATATTAATAATACATATAAAGTTTTGTTTTTGTGTATATGATCATACTCATTAATATATTAATATAATTTATTTCATAAATTATAAATATTTATAATTACCTTCATATTGTACTGCCACATACCCACTACGGAAAAATAAAATTTTCGCCTCTTTTCTTCGAGGGACAGAATCCCCGAATTCCTACGGGGGCCTAGCGCAGGCTAGCTCTCCCCTTATCCACCTCCATGTGATCGTTGGTTCCGACCACGGGCCAAGCCAAGAGGCACCTTTCACATTTTGCGACTCAGCGATGCAGGAGAGTCAAGTCTTTCGACTCTTCAAACCCCGAAACCCGATACATGAGTTCTTGTATGAGTTCCAATGGCTCTTGATGATTTGGATCCAACGGTCCAGATATTTCAGAGTTTCATGAACTGGGAGTTCACGATGCAACGATTCCAAAACTCTTGTCACTCCAATCCCCGAATTCTGATATGGGGATTCGTGTAGGAGATCAACGACCCTCATTGATCTAGATCTGACGGTCACTATCCCTCCTAAGCTTAAGGGTGTTGAAAGACACCCAGTCTTAATCCCTTCGTTGTTCTACGAGATCCAATGGCCCACGGGATTGCAGAGCTTTCCCTGAACTCTGACCGCTCAGCACGTGTCTCCTCTGATGGACAGTCTAGATCCTTTTGGGACTCATCCTTTCTACCACAAAGCACGTCGGGGTTTCGGGTACTGGGATTTCGTGACTTACGAAAACGAGGGTTCTTGACCTTTGGTTTCCCGAGTGTCGAAACACCGACCGACAGCCACGTGTCCCTCTGATGGACGGCTTCATTTCCTCTTCGAGGAGTTTGGGATTTCATGACTTGCACGTTGTAAGTTCCTTTCCTTCAAACCCCTGACTCCTGAAACGCTGAAATCTTCCTTTGGGCACGAAGTGTTAAGGTTAGCGCTACTTCTGTAGATCTGACGGTTGTCCATCCTCGTCTCTACATTCCTCCAATATCGACCTCTTTTCCTCTGGAACCTTCCCTGCTTCCAGTCCTTGAATAATTTCGGTCTCCAAAGGTTTCAAACCTTTGTCCCTTCCTCTTCAATCCACCTTGGTTTAAGGAACACTTTGTAAGTGTTATCCCTCCTGAGCTTTGTTAGCTATGAAGGACTTAAGGGTTCTGGGTTCAGTTTGCCTCACAGAGAACCTGTGCATATCTGCACTACCTCTCCTGAGCTTAACATGCTTCGTCTTCCAAGGGACTCAAAAGGATTAGGAAGGTTTACATGCGTACATGAAACTGTGTCCATGGTCGATGAATGCACAATTCGTGACTCGGGCTTATGCCACCACATGACACAAGTATTTACGAGTATAAAACATATCCTAACCATATGCTTTCTTACTGGCCTAATTATACAACCAAGTAGTGATAGAAGGAATACAATATATCCATTAAGACATATGCACGATTCCTGCAACCTAAACAGTATAGCCAGTTCATAAACAGTTAGAGATAAATTACACAGGGTAAGAAATCACTTATCTATTACAGGTTGTCTCCAACCAACTGACTGTGGGTGTTCGTCCTTCCACCCGACCATAGGCTTAGAGGCATTCATTCTTAGCACTCTGGCCACCCCCGTGCCAAGCCATGATATCACCAGGGTGTTCTCACAGTTCTTAGGAGTTATGTCTCTGTCCCAGCTTCTACTCGGGTCTTGTTCTCTGCAACTCATAGCTTTCTCTCTCGGTTATGGCCTTGACGAGTTTTCTCAGATGCTCTTCCACATCAAGCTCGTAGCCTTCTATTCATGATTCCACTTGAGCATCTCCCTTACGAGCTTACACTCCTCTTGTGCACTGTCCCCCCCTCTCCCCTTACGTGTGTATCCCCCTTACCTTGGAAGGTTTTTCGACCTATCCAATTCCTTCTGTCAGAAGGAAGCTCAGGTTTGTAGGTCCCCGCAGTACCTCGAGCTGATATCCCATGTTTCCATTCATGGGGGTGGTTGGTAATTCAACGACCGATCCTTTCTTCATTGAATGATTTTATTTCCTTGGGATTCGAAGGAGGTTTGTCATCCTTATCAAGGGAGACTTGGGGTTATTTGATATATGAACCCTCTTGTATAGTTTTCAAATTCTTCCTCTAGTGATATCATGGCCAATACTTTCAAGGATTCATCCCCACAGTCATTTATTAGCAACTCAAACGATAATACATTTACATTTTCCTCATGCATTAGCATGGTAATTCCTATTTTATGATTAATTACAAATTGGAGGAAACAGGGTGTTACAATTTCATCCCCCTTAAAGGAACATCGTCCTCAATGTTCTTTCTCAAAACACATGTCATGCCTTTCCAATTTGTCACTTAATAAGTCTTGACCTTCATTCTCGTTCAGGTCCTTTTTCAAGATCTTAGTCTTCATCATCTGCCTTCAATAATTCTTGGACAACAAGCACATTAATTCACAATTTTGTGCAAAAACCTCTTACAGTTGTTCAAAATTCAAAAGGAAAATTTCATAATCTTAGCACAATACTTATCTGTGTAGTTTGTGGATCTATATCCATATGGTAGTTTTGTTATCCATGCTCATCACTTTCCTTGACGTACCCATTGGGTGCATGATTCCAATTCAATAGTTCACAAGAGCTATCATGATTTCATCTTCCTTTCTAAGGTTTTTTTGCACGGGAAACCACCCACTGTGTGAATGATCTCAATAATTTACAAGAATTATTAAGGTCTCCTCTTCCTTGCAGTCACTCATCCTCCAGGCCCAGGCTTAGGCATCCCCTTCACTATTATACAGTCCCTTGGGTGATCCATCTTGCCCGGCCGAGGTTTTCTCGCACAGGAAAATTTTAAAGACTCTATCGAGTCTTACAGTCGAGGCGTCCCTCAGACTTTCTCTACTGAGGCGTCCCTCTAGCTTGTGTTACCTCAACATAATTTATTTCAGGTGATCATGACTTATCACGGGGTTCTCATGGCTCGGAAGTAGCCCTTTTTCACCGTCTTCATCTTTGACAGCCTTCATCTGTTCCTTTCTGGACATGTCTTTTCTTCTCACCTGTATCATAGGTATACAAAATTCATGAGACATCATTATAAATTTTAACTTTCAGAATGTTATTGCAAATCTGTCATCCACAAATTTTCCAATCTCGCGATTTGTTTTCATATTTGTTCCGCACAGGAACCAGATTCATAATTATGGGACTTTCCTTCCCATAATGGTTTGGCTCAGCAGGCAATTGGCCTTCCTTATGGGATTACAATGCTCCCATATCCAAGACCCCTTTGCTTCCTGCACTTTCATTCTTTCCACATCCAAACAAACTGTTAGTCTCATCTCAACATACCAAAAAAAAATTCAAAACATAATTCAACATTTTAAAAGGGTTTTAACAATTGTGCCAATATCCATGGCCACATTCATACCCAATGCATTCTTGCATTGTTTTTTTTTTCAAGTTCGTCACAATTTATGACCAGTTCTTGGCCATGGGGTGTTGGAATTTAACCAACCTTTTCCTCATATGGTTTATTCATTTTCTTCCATTCTTCCAATAGGACCATATTGCCTGCTATAGGCCGATCACGATCCCAAATCAATACATATGAGCTCAAAATTTTCACATGAATGCCTTTACGCATTCCTTGATTGTTAATCCATTCATGACATATCAATTCATGAATTCTTCCAAGGGTTACAAACAATGTTTACCACCATAGGTTCGTACCTCCATTATTCAGGTTCTTCGTCCTGAGTCATACCATACTTGGGTATCCAATGGATACAATAGCCTTTCAAAGTTCATGCATAACTCTAAGACAATAAAATATCTTAGAAGGGGTTCTTACCAAATCCCTTCATACCTTGTGCCACATAGGCACGAATATCTTTATACCGGTTCTTGGCTGCTAGCACTCTCCTTCTGATATCTACCTCATCAACAATGCTTTATGGGGACTTTTACAGCCCTGTCAACAATATTTCACTCGCAACCTTCTCTTGGTCATTCTCTGTTTGAGGTCGTTCATTATTGGCAATTGTCTTTCTCAATAGTTCCAATCTTATTTCTTTCTACACATGACATACACCATAGGAACATTAGTCGTCATGTAAAATAAATGCAAGTACCATAGCATTTAAATTAATAAAATATTTTCAGACATGTCCCAGCATGTCCGTATGTACTTCATCACACTATCCTTAATGTTTTCATGAGTGCAACACA
Source organism: Picea glauca (assembly GCA_000966675.3). Lineage (NCBI taxonomy): Eukaryota > Viridiplantae > Streptophyta > Pinopsida > Pinales > Pinaceae > Picea > Picea glauca. The sequence continues at coordinate 63,470 of JZKD02S1693688.1, read as the reverse complement.
ACAGTCCTCAATCGTTTTCACAGTATTACAACCATCATCACTATGGTGTCAAAACATTTTTTTTCATAAATGTACTAGCTTTCTCATCCCATAGAAACATAATGCACAACAAGGAAAGAATTGAGGGCTCTCCCCTTCTTCAAATTCTTTCTACATCGCCTGGAGATTTTCAGCCCAATCGGGTTATCTCTAAGGTCTCACTGCCTTTTCTTAATCACATCTTCAACCAAGACTTATCAGTTAAACGTACTCATTTATTCATTTAATCACACTCAGGGGATTTACTTGCCTCTTATCGACTATACCAGTTTCCACAACTGCTCTTTTTCTAAGAAGCCCTAGGTTAGGCTCATCCTAACTTCTTAGGATACTTCAACATGATTTAGTATCAACTCTTTGCTCATAATGAATCATGAACATGTGCATCCTACACACCTGCATTCGGTTATCAGGATGGTCAATATTCAGTTGTTAGCCTTCTATTAATTACATGATTCTTTCAAAATGTAATCCAGGATTTATATATATGGACAGGCCTTGTAGCCCATTGTCCAACCTTCAACAATTATTAGGGTTGTGACTCTGTTCTTCTGATGAAGTCCTTACACAGTTCCTCCACCGGGAACTCCTTCGGCATGCAACTTCCTTGTTGCATATCCATCACCATTTGTGATGGCATCAATCTTGAGTTAGCTTTAGCTTTTTACTAAATATTCCCCTTAAGGAATATAAACATGCATCTTTGTTAACTTACATATATGACGTGCTTAACCATTTTCATAATCCTAAGCATGCATGTAGCTGTCATGGTTATATGGTGCATACCCCCTTTCTTTCCCAGGGTTGTGTGACCTCTCAGTTTTAGGTTCTTCTTAAGACCGAACTGAAACAGTCTTTGATTCCCTGCTGGAATATATAAGAAACAATCCACGGGTCTTCACAATTTTTGGCCCACATGTACAAGCGCTTAAACGCAAGTCTCTTCCATGTGACCACGCCTTGTGACCACACACTAACCCAAAAAGGTGCGTTGCGATTTCGCGTATCAGCGATACGAGTCAATCGACTCTCTGTCCTTCAAACTCTCGATACTCGAAATGATGAAACTTCAAATCAGATCAATGGTCACCAATATCTCTCCAACCAACGGTTGTGATTATGTCGCGATTTCATGTTTCTTGACTTCGAGACTTCTGTTATGAAGTACCTCGAATCCTTCGATCCCCGAAATTGTGAAATTTCGGAGTTCTCAATCTGACGGTCCTGATTCTTCCACGATCTGACGGCCCAGATCTCGTCAGGGTTTCGCGTATCAGGATTTCACGATTTCACGTGTCACGAAGTCAAAAGGCCTTTCACCTTCGTTCTCCCGATTCCCAAAATTGTGAAATTCTATCTGGACGATCAATGGTCCAGATCACTCCTTGATCAACGACTATGATCTTTTCATGAATTTCTCATTGCTCCTTCCAAGCCCTTTCATCTAATTATATTGGTACTTCCTGAGGAAATGGAATACATTCCCCTAAGGCTATTATTTAGAACAGAACTTTCATGACTCCCCAGAATGGAGTTAGCTATGCCTCCATAGTATTCATTTAATCTGGACAAGAGCAATACTTGCTTCACATTTCACTCATCAGGGCAATCATATTGGGCCTCTAGTATACTTACACTCTAACATCGTACATGTGCATTACTTGCACATTTAATATCATTCATACCTTACCGGTATTAATATCAATCTTCCTATTATGAAGCTTCACAATGCATTAAATGCATGCACTTGAGTACAATTGAACACAAATAAGTATTCATCATACTAGTTCACGCCTTCTCCACACGCGACCACCGGCGGTGACCATGATTCGAACAAAAAGGCGCTTCGCATTTCGCGATTTCAGGATTCCTGTTTCAAGGGACTCTGGTTCCTCGATCCCCGAAATCCGAAAACCCGAAAGACCGAGGCTAAGGTTTTCTCGGCTCTTTTATTCACATGACCCTTTGCTCGGAACCTAGGGTCAACTCCTAGACATGCTTCGGGATCCCGTGTTTCGGCGAATCCGCGGACAATGCTCCACCGTTTCCCAATAGCCGAAACCTCGAAGCTCTAGATCAACGACTCTTGTTGATTCCAATCTAACGGATATTATTCCTCCTGAGCTTTTAAGTTACTTACAGGACTAGTCTCATAGTCATAACTCATACGGATGCTACCCTCTCTTTATGAGAACAACCAACAAGGGTCACTCTTGGGAATTAGCAACAGTCCCAAAGGACTCCCATTAATCTTGCTTAAACATATTACCCTTGTTGTCGATTCTAACCATTATAGGTCAGGTAATCTGACCCTACATATTTTCATCAGTCCTCTCAATCATGAGGAGTTATTTGCTCAGGGTTTAGTCTTTTAATAATGCAGTAATTATAACTTTCTAAGGATCCTACCAGTCAATACCAGATTTCCCAAATCATGAAGGAGTTCTTCATTTGGATATTAATTCTTACCTAACCAGCCATCTCAATTGCAAGAGACTCTACCTTCTTTAGTAGGTAGCCATCGTCACACTTGTAACAGAACAACTTAGTTCATGTCCCTTTTTTGGCTCGTGCAGCTCCATAGCACAATTTATTCCACCTCTGTTATTCACACTCATGTCTTATCAGTAATATTGATCAGTGAATCCTTACTCTTATAAGAGTAGTTACCATTTTAATAGAGGGGTTAAAGAAATTCCCAAATTATAGTTTCATTATGTGGTCCTTCTTCTTAAAGAGAAAAATGCAGATAACATTATCTCCTTACACGACTCGTACATGAGCCCAAGCAAGCCAAGTGTTGTAGCCATGCTCTGATACCAATTTGTCACATACCCACTATGGCAAAATAAAATTTTCGCCTCTTTTCTTCGAGGGATGGAATCCCTGAATTCCTACGAGGGCCTAGTGGAGGCTAGCTCTCCCCTTATCCACCTCCAAGTGATCGTTGGTTACGACCACGGGCCAAGCCAAGAGGCGCATTTCACATTTCACGACTCAGCGATGCAAGAGAGTCAAGTATTTTGACTCTTCAAACCCCGAAACCCGATACGCGAGTTCTTGTACGAGATCCAACGGTCTAGATCTTTTCAGAGTTTTGTGAACCAGGAGTTCACGATGCAACGATTCCAAAACTCTTATCACTCCAATCCCTGAATTTCGATATGGGGATTCATGTAGGAGATTAATGACCCTCGTTGATCTGGATCTGACGGTCACTATCCCTCCCGAGCTTAAGGGTGTTGAAAGACACCCAGTCTTAATCCCTTCGTTGTTCTACGAGATCCAATGGCCCAAGGGATTGCGAATCTTTCCCCAAACTCTGACCGCTCACCACGCGTCTCCTCCGATGGACGGTCCAGATCCTTTTGGGACTCCTCCTTTCTACGAAAGAGCACGTCGGGGTTTCGGGTACCGGGATTTCGTGACTTGCGAAAACGAGGGTTATTTCCCTTTGGTTTCCTGGGTGCCGAAACGTTGACCGACAGCCACGAGTCCCTTCGATGGACGGCTTGATTTCCTCTTCGAGGAGTTCGTGATTTCATGACTTGCACATTGTAAGGTCCTTTCCTTTGAACCCCCGACTCCCGAAACGCCGAAATCTTCCTTTGGGCACGAAGCGTTAAGGTTAGTGCTACTTCTGTAGATCTGACGATTGTCCGTCCTTGTCTCTGCGTTCCTCCAATATCGGCCTCTATTCCTCTGGAACCTTCGTTGCTTCCAGTCCTTAAATAATTTCAGTCTCCAAAGGTTTCGAACCTTTGTCCCTTTCTCTGCAATCCACCTTGGTTTAAGGAACACTTTGCAAGTGTTATCCCTCCTGAGCTTCGTCAGCTATGAAGGACTTAAGGGTTTTGGGTTCAGTTTGCCTCATAGAGAGCCTATGCATATCTGCACTACCTCTCCTGAGCTTAACAAGCTTCGTCCTCCAAGGGACTCAAAAGGATTAGGAAGGTTTACATGCGTACATGAAACTGTGTCCACGGTCGACGAATGCACAGTTCGTGACTCGGGCTTATGCCACCACATGACACAAATATTTACGAGTATAAAATATCTCCTAACCATATGATTTCTTACTGGCCTAATTATACAACCAAGTAGTGATAGAAGGAATACAATATATCCATTAAGACATATGCACGATTCCTGCAACCTACACAGTATAGCCAGTTCATACACAGTTACAGATAAATTACACAGGGTAAGAAATCACTTATCTATTACAGGTTGCCTCCAACCAACTGACTGTGGGTGTTCGTCCTTCCACCCGACCATAGGCTCAGAGGCATTCATTCTTAGCACTTTGGCCACCCCCATGCCAAGCCATGATATCACCAGGGCTTTCTCAGAGTTCTTAGGAGTTATGTCTTTGTCTTAGCTTCTGCTCGGGTCCTGTTCTCTACAACTCAGAGCTTTCTCTCTCGGTTATGGCCTCGACGAGGTTTCTCATATGCTCTTCCACATCAAGCTCAGATCCTTTTGTTCGTGATTCCACTGGAGCATCTCCCTTACGAGCTTACGCTCCTCTTGTCCGTTGTCCCCCCCTCTCCCCTTACGTGTGTATCCCCCTTACCTTGGAAGGTTTTTCGACCTATCATGTTCCTTCTGTCAGAAGGAAGCTCAGGTATGCAGGTCCCTGCAGTACCTCGGGCTGACAGCCCATGTTTCCATTCATGGGGGTGGTTGGTAATTCAACCATCGATCCTTTCTTCATTGACTGATTTTCTTTCCTTGGGATTCGAAGGAGGTTTGTTATCCTTATCAAGGGAGACTTGGGGTTATTTGATATATGAACCCTCTTGTATAGTTTTCACATTCTTCCTCTAGTGATATCATGGCCAGTACTTTCAAGGCTTCACCCCCACAGTCAGTTATTGTCAACTCAAACGATAATACATTTACATTTTCCCCATGCATTAGCATGGTAATTCCTATTTTATGATTAATTACAAATTGGGGGAAACATGGTGTTACATGTACGTTATAACTAATATTTAATATTGGTGAATTATGTTTTTTTGATTCAGTTACTCTAGAGTGGGATGCACTGCATTTATAAATTGCAAACAATCTTGACTGGATGAATGTATGGACTGAAAGATGTAAAAAACATAATGGAGGTAGGTTATCATGGCAACGATTGTCTGAATTGGTTAGAGAAGCTCGTTGTAACGGAGATGCCAATGTTACGCAGAGGGAAATTGATCTAGCATATGGTTTGAAAGATGGACAGGTAAGAAATTTTACCCATTTTATTCAGTTATTTTATATTATACTAATGTGACTACATGTGTACTGTATTTTTCAGATACTTTCGAAGTTATATAAATATATGTTAATTTAATAATTGACAATGCATCTTTTACATATCTGACATATTTCAGTTGAAACATCACAAGGCTATTTGGTGCAATGGTCGTAAATTTCGCATCAAACAATTGGATGAAACCAGGAAAACTTCTGATAGTGGGATAATTGCAGTATTCCAGGTTACTAATGTTTCCTCTAGGAGAGACAGACATCCCCGAGAGTCTGAAAATAGATACTATGGGTATTTAAATGATATACTTGAGTGTGACTTTAATTCCTTCAAACTAGTTATGTTCGATGTCAAATGGTATAGGTTACAAATGCATGAATGTGATGAGGAAAGAACTGTTATTCAACATCCCAACGGATTTCCAATGATTAAAAAAATGATGTTTGAAAGAGGACACGATCGCTATGTTTTTCCAAGCCAATGTGAACAGGTCTTTTACTCTAAGGTTCCAGGTGAAAGGGATTGGTCATTTATTGTTAGATATGATCCAAGAGGAAGGCCAATTAAGTATACTCATTTACAGGAAGAAGATGGTATTGAAGATCAAGAAGATGATTCGACATAATATAAGACAGAGACGGAAGATCATGGAGGGTCGACAGATGAAGAAGACGAAGAAGATCATGATCTAGGCATAGGAGACAATATTGCAATTCATGATGATGATGTCGATGAAAATATGCTCGAAAATGACATTGATGACGATGATGATACCATCAATCCTTTCAACATCGTTTCAGAACCAGATGATGATACCGATGTCGATTTCGATGAAGAAGATCAAGATAGAGAATATGGATGATTACACATATGTTGAGGTTGGATTAGGTACGTGACTATATAATATTTTAATTTGTATGCATTATTCTCTTAAAATAATTTACTTTTAATGTCATGGGTTAATTACATGT
>JZKD02S1693688.1:12847-37907 GCA_000966675.3 Picea glauca | reverse complement strand
ACCCTTTGGGATTTAATATTAATATTAATATCAAAATTGATGCCCAAAATAATTTTTTATTTTTTTTCTAAATAAATTTCGGTCGTCGCATATCCGACGACAACTTTTATTGATGCGACGGTTTTTCTATACAAACAACGAAAAGATGTCATCTCTCATGCGACAACAATTTCTATTGATGCAACGGTTTTTCTATATAAACAAAAGAAAGTTTTCGTCGAATAGGCGACGACAACTTCTATTGATGTGTCAGTTTAGCTACATAAACAATAGAAAGTTGTCGTCGAATAGGCGATGACAACTTCTATTGATGCGTCGGTTTAGCTACATAAACAACAAAAAGTTGTTGTCGAATAAGCGACGACAACTTATATTGATGCGTCGGTTTAGCTACATAAACAGCAAAAAGTCTTTGTCGAATAGGCGACGACAACTTATATTGGTGCGTCGGTTTAGCTACATAAACAACAGAAAGTTGTTGTCGAATAGGCGATGAAAACTTATATTGATGCGTCAGTTTAGCTACATAAACAACAAAAAGTGGTCGTCGAATAGGCAACGACAACTTCTATTGATGCGACGGTTTAGCTATATAAACAACGAAAAGTTGTTGTCGCATATGCGACGACAAGTTCTATTGATGCATTGCTTTTGCTATAAAAGTTGTTGTCGCAATTTAGACGAAAAATTGGTTTCACATTATTTGCCTATATTGTCGCTTTTTTGACGTTTGATCAAGTTCGTTGAAAATGCCATGTCACATAAACCGACGTTTCAGAGACTCCAGATTCGTCACCATATCAATGAAATAACGTCGCAATAGCGTCGAAACAGTCGTCGCAAAATGGCTCAAATATGCTAGTGGGTGTTCTTTGGGTTCCAACCATTAGCCCCCATTGGCGTAGCTCTAGCCATTGCAGTTGCATAAGAAGAGTCCTCCCATGCTCATACCGATGCTTATTTATTATCCAAATTTGTTGAGTGAATCCAACACATTCAACAATAGGTTCATGACATTTCACAGAAATCCAATTCCAAGTATAAGCAACATGAAGTAAAAGCAACGCCACGATCAACATCGGGTACCACACAAGTTTCAGGTGGGAGATAAATTATGGTTGCATTTACAGAAAGAGTGCCTCATAGGACCCCATCGGAAGCTCCACCCACTCCAATACAGGACTTAAACCATCACTAAGGCTATGGGTGAGAATTTTTTTGAATTAAGTATTCCCCCTTTCCTTTGCTTGCACCTAGTATTTAATGTGGACCTACTTTGACCATATTTTCTACCTCTCCTGGACACGTCAAATACGACCGAGCACTTGACCCCTACATAAATAAATATCGAATGCATTGAATAGGAAACATTTGATCGGATCATGGACACGAAGATGAAGAGCACCCACAATTAGAACATCAACTCTATCGGGTCTTCAAAGCAGGGCAGTTTCTTCACTAGGGAAAGTGGCTCACCAAGAGTCGGATTCAATAGAAATTTCCCCATCTGATGGAGAAACTTGACGTAGTGAGGATAATTTATTCCTAATGGCGAAGGATTGATCTAGGTGGATACTGGTGGCCACCCGACTATTCCACTAATTTGGAATGGTTCCACATCTTGGCAATTTTTCTATGATTTTTCGGGTCTCGGACATCTAGGGTCGTTTTGAGGCCCTAAACGACGTTTTTTTGACGTGGAAACGCCCATGGGATGTTAAATTCATGTATTGGTTTATTCAAAGTATGTACTTCTCAACTAGAAATTTCAAAAAGGATACCAAGTGCCCAAAGTGGAGATAGTATGCAAAAATAACTTCCCCGACAAGTTGATTTATCAACTAACCGCATCAAGGCCCATAAACCTTTTGGTGTTTCATCTTCTAGGGTTAGATTTTTGAATGTTTAGGATTTTATCATTGATTATTTATGTTAAAATTTATTTTTTCCCTCTTTGTAATCAGATTCTTGTGAATGAGCATAGTTGTCACATCTAAATCTTCATACATAAGCTATCACCATTCTAGCTAGCTTGTGTGCTTTGCATTTTACAGTCTTTTCTATTTCAGATAGTCATTAATAGAATCTGAGTTTAACTATATTATTTTGTTTCTTGCAATATCTTTGTGTGTTTCCTTGTTATATATTTTCCTTCATGTTGTTCTCAATATAATCTGGATCAATGTTATTAGAGAAATTTGCTCCTTGTCATTTCTTAGTGCATGTCCCCGATGAGGTCAGGGTATAGAGAGTTGGGTCTTGAGTTAGTTTTTGTTGATTAAAACATATCTCGCTAGCACAAGAGGCCTCCCATGGAAGAATAAAAGAGGGATGATAGGGCATGAGATCTTATCAAATTGTTGCTCAATAAATCCCTCCTGTAATAAATGAACGAGATGATGGATAATTTCACCCAAATACTTCGACGGCTACCAAAATCAATGGTGACACCTTCAACCAAAAGTCACTTTGAAGGTGTGACACCCTTCAAGATACAAGTTAACTTTGATATTCCTTTACTTGAAGGCCAGATAGATGACGATGCTTTGGAAAAATGGTTGAGTCTGCTAGAGGGATTTCTATGTCCAAAAATTTTCCAACAATGAAAATATCACCTCTGAGCTCCTTAAGGCTCTTCGCCATGTTAGATATTGGTGGGAAACATACTGTGAGTAGCATGTCATAGATGGTTTTTCAATTTTTGGGCCAGAACCAACCTTGGAAGCTTTTTTTGATGCCCTCAAGGAGAAATAATACCCTGTTGAAAACTATGATGACCAGTACACGAGATGGAAAACTCTGCATTATGAGAGAGACCAGAAAGTGTTAGAGTACACCAAAATCTTCCATACCTTGTGCACAAAGATAGGTATTAAAGACTCTAAGTGGAACCTAGTCTTGAAGTACTATAGTGGACTACATAGGTACATACAAACACATGGAGTTCCTATGCATCTCCTCACTAGGAGCCACTTACATATATGTTGTCAAGAATGTCCAAAAGTTCAAGTAAAAAAATAAGTGGGATTTCATCTTTGCATACCCATAACAATAGATTCAAGGTAAATGTGTCCCTAAATTCCAAAGAGAAGGTTAGATAAAGGATGGCCAACCCCAAGAAAACCAGTCCAAGCCACCAAGAAAGAAGGGTAATGGGAAGTCAAAGAAGGACACTGGAAAGTGGTGTGAGTTCCAAAAAATCCCTTGGAACAACATGGATGATTGTCACTCCAAACAATCATTGTTGGTTGGGAAAAAAGCCTCAGAATCAGATGCCGAATCAGAATCTGATTTAGAATTGAATAAGGGAAAATGAATCATTGATGTAGAACCTAGTTTCACCATCACTACCACAAAATACCAGCTTGGAGATCTAGAGGATCCTGAAGAAGGGGGGTGCCTCTTCCACTCACATATGTGGGTTAAGGGGATCCCCTTACATTTCATTTTTGAAAATGGTAGCCAGAAGAATCTAATTTTTGTAGAGTTCGTTAATATATTGAACCTAACAATGATGTCACATCCTTAGCCATACACCATCAGTTGGCTCAACTACGGATGGGGCATCTACGTCATCCAGCAATGTCTCCCACAATACTATATCAAACCCTTCAAATATGAGGTATTGTGTGATGTTTCCCCATTTGAAGTTTGTGATGTACTGTTATGTCAACGATATATGTGGAAGCTTCATGTTGTTTATGAATCTATGCCTCGTAGTGTCATTATTACTTTGGGAGGTCAAATATACAGGGTACCAGAGGCAGTCCCAACTATCGTGGTCTCTTTGATCTCTACGAAGTAGTGCCGAAACATGGTTTCTTGGACCGAGAGATTTTTCCTCTTTATGGTCCGGTCGTAAGGTGAACAAAAGGTCATTACAACCACCAAAACCTATGCACGAGGTCTCTCTACACGAAAGCAGTAGGTGTACAAGATAGTAGAATAGCACAAAGACATATTTTCCTCGCCTACTGGGGTGCCTTTTCACTGTCAGGTAAAGCACTCAATTGATTTGACACCTAGTGCTCCTCTACCTAATGACCTTGTATACATGCATTCTGTTATGGAGAAGAAAGAAATCAAATGCTAGATCTAAGAAATAATTTTGAAGGGCCACATCAAACCAAGCCTCTCACCTTGCGAGAGCCCAATTTTTCTAGTACAAAAGAAGGATGAAACACTATGAATTTTTATTGATTACAGATCCTTGAACAAGATCATAGTAAAAAATAGGTACTCCATCCTCTGGATTGATGATCCTCTCGATCAACTCAAGGGAGATAAATTTTTCAATAAGATTGATCTGATGTTGTAACATCCCCAACCATCAACCGACCTAGGAAATGCCACTACTCAGCTCTGATTTAGCAGCGATACCAAACTGTAGCATCCTCGACCCTCCACAGAGACTGGGTAATTCTAACACTGTGGAGCATTCACATATAAATATATAACATGCATTTGAATCAAAATAAAACACATAACACAGAGTTATTGCTACCATACAAATTCAAATGTAATAGACAATAATTCATATATGCAACGGAATACATGATAACATTCCAGCATCACAGGCATGCATAACATAAAATTAATCATGTAAATGATACTTATCTTTTAGCTGGAGTAAATCCACCAACTTCATGCAAACCTTCCATGAACCTCCCAACCATAGACCACGCTTCTCATCACACTCAGTAGTGGGACACCCCCAAGTTGGGACTAAGCTCCACTAGGAAAGGGATTCCTAGGCTAGGCAAGGTTAACAAGGAGGTCACACAATTTCAGAGGAAATATTATCTCCCATGAGCCACTTATGCCCACTGCCCACAGACTCTCATGCCCTACATGCCTGTCCCACCCCAAGAGTATATACCTTCACTATCCTACAGTCCTTCGGCTGTTAAACCTCCCTTGCCTTGGGCTTCAGCAACAGGTCAGACTAGAATTCTTCGAGCTCTATGGAAGCTACAAGACCCCTTCCAAGAGTTCTCAGATCCTCTATGCACTCTCTCACCTGGAGAGAGTCGCTCATAGGCCTGACAACCTGACTCTTCAACCAGTTACTGCTCAATTCTCGCAAGGTAAGGATAATAGCATAGCAAAAACATTCAGTTAACTCACGGGCTACAGCAGCTACAGGGAATTGGGTATGTATATCCAAAAATGGAAACATCCCACTAATATGCAACACGGCTCAGGTAATACATAGGACATCAACCTAAACGATTAAGGCACGAACTCAGATTTGCAGTGTGGATAAACCTTGGTTCACGAAACACACAGGTCTGACTTTTCCCTTCCCTCTGGTTTCTCAAATGTGCCAAGTTATGTCGAGGGCAGACGCAGAGGCCAGTGAGTTCGGGCGGAGGATCGAAGAATGAGAGAGCGACCCCCAACATGGTTGACTCGTCAGTTTTAACTGCATGCGCCTAGGTCGACACTTGTCTTTCTGGAGCCGCATGAGTTCCACTTAGCACACGTTCCCTTTACAGGAACTTAGGACAACACTCAACATGTCTACCTTAGCCTTCAAGAAATAATAATAAATTGTTATCCCCTTTATAGGTAAGCCCCCTAGATTAACCCCTAGGCCCACACACTTAGCCTCCTCCCTTACCCAACCTTGTGGAATCTTAGTTCCCCATCACTCTTTCTTTGTGGTCGGTCTACACACAATGATGTTTATATTTTATTAATGATCTACATAATTACATATACAAAATCAGGCTCTTGGCCTTTAAAACCTAGGCTCCCCATCCTAATAAACACATAAGCCCACCATCTTATATACACTTGGCTCACCAGCCTATAAACATAATTACAATTCATAGTATAATTGGGGCACGTCCTTAGGGATATTACAGATGGCATGCTACCACCATGTGTTGATTGAGAAAACGGATGTATGGAAGACAACATTCAAGTTTAGAGAAGGTCTTTTCGAGTGGTTGGTCATGCCTTTCGGCTTTAATAATGCCCCAGAAACATTCATGCGGATGATGGATGATATATTACAGCCATTCATAAATTCCTTTATGGTTGTATATCTGGATGAAATACTCATATTTAGCAAAACCTGGGAGGAACATTTGAAGCACATTCAGTAGGACTTGGGCACCCTACGACAACACAAGCTATATGCCAATTTGGAGAAGTGTTCATTCAACATGTAGAGAATCCAATATTCGAGATACATTGTGGATGAGCATGGTGTGCATGTGGATGAAGGTTCTTGGTCCTTGCCAACTTCTACTGCAATTTTGTGTTGAGGTTTTCTCATATCGCTTGGCCCCTAAGCCAAGTTACCAAGGGTGGAGTGAAGGCCAAGTTTGTTTGGGTCACACCCAAAAAAAAAACATTCGAGGATTTGAAATTCCACCTCTGCTCAGCATCAATATTTATTCTACCATACCTGAAACATCCATTTGAGATTGAGATAGATGCTTCATATTATGCTATTGATGTATTCCTCACTCAAAATGGGCATTCGGTGGCCTATCACAGTGAAACACTATCTATGTTGTTCGTAGATACCCCACCTATGACAAAAAATATGTACTCCATTATGAAGGCATGTCGACAGTGGAAGAATTACATTCTAGGGAAGGAAACGATCATCCACACCGATCACAAGCCTTTGCAATTCATGTAGACACAGGGAAAGTTACAGAATGACCGCCATGAAAAGTGGTCCACATACGTGTAGGAGTTTCACTTGAACATCAAGTACAAGAAGGGAAACACCAATCATGTCGCAGAATGCCTCAGTCAACCCCTAGTTGTGGAGCTAACCACATTTCTTAACTCCCATGGGAATGAGAAGTCCAAGTGGCCATAATTATTTTCTCCCTATCACACATTCAGTGCAGGAAAACCAGTTCTATAATTTCATGTCTAGGATGGAATTATATGCCATCTAAGACATCTTTGTGTTCCTTATTTGGGAGCATGCATAGCTTATTTGGGAATCTCATTACAGTCGGGTGACTAGACACTTTGGTGTGGACAAAATAGTGGCAGTACTGCAAAAGAATTTTTATTGGTCAAAGCTTCGACAAGATGTCCAAAAGTACATCATGTCATGCATTGCTTATGTCATTGTCAAAATCTCCATCAAGAAACATGGGATATACACCCCTTTTCCTACTGTCGATAGGCCTTGGGAGTCCATCTCCATGGATTACATGTCTAATATACCTTCAACCAAGCATGGGAATCACTGCATCTTCGTGGTCATTGGTTAACTCTCTAAGATGGCATTTTTGGCACCCTGAAAGAAGAGAATCATAGCTGAGGCCACTACTAAGATCTTCTTTGAACATGTTTGGGTTCATTTTGGGCTCCAACGGACCATTATTTTAGATTGAGATAGTAGTTTACTAAGTACTTTTTGGTCCATCCTATGGTCTATGATGGACACCAACCTGACCAAATCAATTGCCTTCCACCCACAGACTAATGGAAAAACAAAGGTAGTCAACATGATTATTTTCCATATCCTGAGGATGTACAATTCCAAACATCCATGCACATGGGATGAGATCATTTCTTATTTTCAACATAGCTACAATAGAGCCCTCCACAACTCTATTGGACACAACCCTTTTGAGGTGTGCTTGGGGTTCCAGCCATCGTCCCACATTGGCGTAGCTCTACCCATTGCAGTTGCACAGGAAGAGTTATCCCATGCTAATATTGAGGTTGATCGAGAAGCGAAATTTATCAAGTGAATCCAACACATTCAACAACAAGTTCATGATTTTTTTTAGAAATCCAATGCCAAGTACAAGCAGCGCCACGATCAACATCAAGTACCACACAAGGTGGGAGATAAGGTATGGTTTCATTTACAGAAATATTGCCTCAACAGACCCCATTAGAAGATCCTCCCACTATGATATGGGCCTTACACCATCATTAAGGTTGTGGGTGAGAGTGCTTTTGAATTAAGTATTCCCCCTTTCCTTGGCTTACACCTGGTATTTAATGTGGAACTGCTCCGACCATACTTTTCACCTCTCCTAGAAACTTTGGACATGATGGAGCACTTAGCCCCTACAAAACGCATTCTGACTACATTGAAAAGGAAACAAATGATCATATCATGGACACCAAGATGAAGGGCACCCTCCTGTTATAGAAAATTTTGCCTCACCCCATGAAACTTGCTTGGATGGCCTTTCCATTTTCCTATGCAGACTTAAAGTCCCCTTTTGTACTTCCCAGAGCCAAATAAAAAAAATTTCCACATATATGCGCCCTACCAGTTAGACAACAAGCGTATACGCAAGTTTCTCCAGTACAACCCACGTTCATCGAGTTTGGTGCTCAAAATTAAAAATTGTGTCTGATTTCCATGTGACATCACGTGATCCTTGATCCTTGACCTTCCATATACTAGAAACATTCTAACTCGGCTCTTCAGTTCCATTTGAAGGCTATAAATTGAGCCATATACAAGCCATGGAGGAGGAGAGAATTCAACTTTTGATAGCAAAGATACTATGGAGAAATTTCACTTCACCTTCAGTCTGCATCCCTTTTTCCTTGAAAGTATGAACTCATTGTTCAACCCCCAAGCTCTTCCTTCTTTGATGGAGAACCTCATTATATCCTTTATATTATCTTTTCATTGGTGGAGGATTCAAGTGGTGGAGGCCCAATTGGAGGAACTTAGTTTCTCAGTTCCGAGATGTGTCGACATATAATTTTATCACCTATCTACTTCTGTTGATTATTTTAATAGAAATACTATTTTCTCGTCCAATTGATATCTTGCAAATATTTGAATTATTATTACATGGGTGTACTTTTCATGTATGTTAATGGATTATGCTATTTTATATGCTAACAATATATATTATCACTATATTCTTGCATATCTTGGTTGTTGAGGACAAGTTGCAAGTATAAATATTTGAGTTGCACGCTCAACAACGGTGGTCTTCATCGGACGTCCGGATGAGGTACATTTTTTACCTTGTCTTGTTAGCATTTCATTTATATAGCATACTTGGGATTAGAGTTTATTTCTGCAATCATTTCATCTTTTGTGGTTTACCTCGGGCCATAGAGAGATTTTCCTCATAATAGAATTGGTGACCATATAGATATTTTCCTCACAACAGAATTGGCAGTCATGTGACCCTGAGTTAGATAATGGTTGGAAAACAAACATCCTTTATGGAGGATTACCTCTCCACTGGGATCTAACCGACTACACCTTTAATCCCACGAGATCCCTTATAATTGACTCTGATACCTCCAATATTTTGAAGGGAGTCTCAGGCCCCTCTTGGGAGAGGTGTACCTACTCTAGTGAGGGAGACCCTTTTCAGCTACTATATCATGTTGTGTGAATTTGGCCCTTTTGCTTTATTTTGGTGTGTTCTCTGATTGTTAGTTGGCCCTGGGATTTGGTTTTATATCCCAAGTCTTGAGTCATCGTGGAGCAAGACCAACCTCCTTGCAGGTCTCGTCATTTGTTGAAGTTACCACCACAGTTTGATTATTTACCGAATTTTCCTTCTAAAAGGTGTAAAGTTAATAGAAGTGGCACATATATGTCCACATCCAAAACTTGTGATTATCAACTTATGAGTATTGAGTCGAGTCTGAACGACATTGGGAGTCCCTCGAATCCTATACCTTTTGTGGTTAATGGGACTCCTTCGACTCCTTCACCCGCTACAGTTATTGTGTCAGAGGTTCTTGTCATTACTCCTATCCATCATGTGGTTTCTACTCGAACCATAGTAACGAACCCTTTTGGGTCTCTTTTTGGTATGTTGAGATGCAATGCTCAGTCCATACCTTTGGTATCTAACCCTTTTTCTTTTGGTATCCCAATATGACGTCGCAACTTTCATCCTCCATTCCAACGAATAATGAAAATCCTAGTCTTGCACCTAGGATCATGGCTCCTCCGCATACTCCTCTCTCATTTGGTGGAGGTCATATTCCCCAAATGACTCCTACGGTTGGAGGCTAACCTCCTTTTTTCTTTCGCGTCTAATCCTAGTCCCAATGCTCCTAGATGGAGTACTCAATCGGGCAGACAAGCCACTTCATATATTCCATCATTTACCCCTTCTTCCTCCATGTTGATTCTGACAAACACATTTGTTATGACAAATCCACCTCTATCCTCCAGAGTTCCACCCGGAGGGGGTCAAATTCACACTATGGGCAACCCCCATCCTAGAGCTCCTCCAGTTGGGGGAAATATTTATAACCCTCATTATGTTGTCCCGTCGGGTATGGTGCCCATACAACCTCTTATGAATTAGTTTGGAGGAGGATATTACCGTACCAGACAGGGCCAAGGTGTATATCAGAACCCTGGATGGTCTACAATCTCTCAAAACCAATCTTTCCCAAGAGCATGGGCTTAGACTCCGCAACCCTGGCTCCCTTTTCTGGCCACACTTAATCTGCCAGATTTGTCAAGATTAATGAATGACCAGGTGTGTCACGATCCGTCATGGCCCCTTGTCCCCACAAAGATTCCTTTGGACATTCTAAAATTCGAGGGAAAGACTTCAGAGGATCCAGGTGATCATGTTACTAATTTTCATCTTTGGTGCTCATCCATTTCTATTAATGATGATTCCATTCATTTGAGACTATTTCAATGCACCCTCACAAGGGTTGCAGTGAAATGACACATTGAGCTACCGGGGGGAATGTACGAAAACTTTAATCATATGATTTTTGGTCTTTCTCAACCACTTCCAGTTGTCAGTTCGTTATGATGCCTACGCAGAACTTTTTTCAGTTCGTTATGATGCCTACACAGAACTTTTGTTGGCCTTCCACCAAGATAAGTCCCTACATATCTCGAACCATATCCAAGAGTGGTGTAGACAGAAGAGGTTGATTAAAGAATACATTCCTCCATAGTTTATGTTGGACTGGTTCCTTAAGTCCTTATTGCCTTATATTTCGAAGGATTTTTCTACATCTAGAGTAACATTAAAGGAAGAAGCCATTTTCCAAAATCCTAGCAACTGGACCTCATATATGCTCAGTCTGGGATGTTGTATGAAATTATTCCTGACGCACTGCGATCGAATTATGAACCTAAACAAAAACCTGGGCCTCATGTTGATGGAATCATAGGCTCTGCAAATGCTAATTCTATAGACTTGGTGATGAATTGGTTGAAGGATTTGTCTCTAATCCAGCATGTAGTGGGACAAGCTTCAACTTCGTCCTCCACTCCCACTCATTAGGTGAATGTGCATTCTATACAGTCAATGGATAACCTAAATGGTAACCAATTGTTGGCCCTCGACCAAGTTTTGGAGAACCTTGGTTGTGTTTGACCATTTTTGGGACTTCAACAAGCTGGTCGAAGACGGAGCGCCTAAGAAAAGCGGAGATCGCGAGATCTCGCCCCCTTTTGTGGGTTTTTTGGGTTTTAGGATTTATGTAACAGGTATGGGATGTCGTCCCATGGGTTTTCCCATGTTTAGGCCCCCTTTTTTAATGTATAAATACGTATCTAGGCAATGTATGAAAGAGAGTTGAGAGATCTGAGAGATCTGAGTTCGCTTTGTGCAAGATATGTAGCGGATTTTGTTAAGTGCAAGTCCTGTATGAATTGTAAGAAGGCGTCATGCATACTGTGTGTCGAGAACTTGTAGGGATAAGTGCAAGTGATTGTAAGAAGGCTATGTGATGTGGATCTGGTGAGGTGCGCATAGATCTCATGTCCTATGTAGAGTTGGTTTTGTGGATCTGTACATGTAAGACGATTGGAAGAAGATAATAAAGAAGAAGAAGATTTGGTGGACGTAGCCCCACACTGGGGTGAACCACGTATATCCTATGTCGATACTCTTTGTGCCATGATTGTTCATATTTTTCATGTATTTTCTTAGTGCACTGTTATGATAGATAGATTTATGAATTTTTAGTGCATATGATCTGAATGAATGCTAGATATGATTTGATTATATGTGTTGAATGGTTAGATATGCTTGCTACCGCAGTGTTCTGTAACTAGGGTTTTAACATGCGATGTGAATAAAGGATCTAGAGACTAATGAATATTATCGGCTAAAGTGCTCTGTTAAGTATTGTGATCACATATATGTGTCCCAGCTAGGTTGTAGACACTTGAGTCCTGCAACCCCCCCTGCCTCTACCTCGGGTGAGACGGCATCTGCTTCGCAGGTGTTGCCGAAAGGGGCGGTAATTAGGGTTTTGTTGGTGCGTTGTTGAAGCGTTGAACCCTAGGTTTTCCCCTGTGCAAACAAATGGTTCTGTTGTCGGGATGCGAAACTGTGATTGTTGGGAACTGAAGAAAAGACAAAGCTATGTGTATAGATCTGTCATTGTAGTGCGCAGCATTGTACTTGACTTGTAAATCTCTATGCTAAGAAGGGAATCAGATCTGAAGAAAAGAGGTAAGATCTTAAATCTTTGTGCTCTGGTAAAGGTAAGATAAGTGGAAATTTTTGTTTCAAAAGAATGGATCTAGGTATGTTTGATAGATTTTGTCGTAGTCTGAAAACTAGGGCACAGCTAGAAGAGAGAAGATATAGAAATACTAAAAGATATGTTATTCCTATGCATAGAAAGAATTTTTGGACTAACAAGTGGATGCAAGATCCTAGAAAGAATTTTTTGCAAGTTCATCACTGTGATCCCAGTGCACAATACAGGAAAGGTTGGGGATCGTTTAAGAGAAAGAGAGGATTGAATCTTTGTTATTGTTGCATAAGATCGGGGTATCTTTCTAAGGAATGCCCTGGTACAGGTCCTATTTGTCTTTGTTGTAAAGTTGTTGGTCATGAGGTTTTGGATTGTCCTAGAATGATTGCTAAAGTCGAAAAGATGAATATGAGACAAGAAAACCATGAAGAAGGTCAAGAGACTAAGGATATGCTAGAACACCAGAAAGAATCAGAGACTATATTATTGCAGATGAAAGAAACCCAGAGTGATCACAGAGACATCAGTTTACCAGAGATCTTAAAAGATAAGGAGTGCATAGAAATAAGAATAGGATACTTCGACATAGACTATGTTATGGATGAGGAAACACAAGTGAATATCATGACCAAAAGTACTTGGTAAATTTTGGGAAAGTCATATATGATTCCTTCATTGGAAGGAATAGGATTGTTTAAAGGAAAGATGATAACCCTATGTGGAAGACTTACTCATGTACTTATGGTTTCTCATGGAGCATCAACGGGAGAATAATTCAAGGTCGTTAAGTTTGTTTAGAACAACACTACTTTTGCACTTTTGTTAGGAAGGACCTAGATTGAGAAAGATCAGATCCGAAGGAAAGAAGAAGAGGAAGCTATAGAATAGAAAAAGCAATAATTAAGGGATTTCATGGCTAGGAGAATAGCACACTTAATAGAAGAACAGGAGGACAATTCGAAGCAACTAAGGGCTAGAGAACTAGTTGTCAAGATTGAAAGAACACAAGAAGTTTTAAAGAACCTATCGATGCATGAGAGAAGAGCACCTACCCCTGAAGTAATAAGAGAATATGTATTCCACTTAAACCCTTTAAAAGACCCTCAGCAGTGCGAAGTTACTATGCTAAGAGAAGATAAGAATAAAAATGGAAAGAGGGATCCAATGACTCAGATCACAGGAAAGAATGCCAGAAATCTCAGCAAAAAGAAAGCAAAGCTAGAAAATTGCATGACGTTCCAGAGAAGACTTCGCAGAAAGAAGGTTTGTAGAACTTGAACCTCGCCAGAATAGTAGAACAATGAAAACTGGCACTTCACCACGACAAAGCAATATGACCATTGGAGGCGTCCTAGCCGTTAGAACAACGCTCTGAAATGGCTAGAAATGTAGTTATTGCCAGAAAGATCAGCATTGGACCGTTGGGACCATTCCATAATGGATGGATTGAGGCATTCCTACCCGTTGGAGGAATCCGTTATGACTTTGTCTATTTAATACGTCGAATGTCTCACCAGGGACACTTTTTTAAATTGTGATTATTTGAGCCCACGGAGAAATGATTGCTATCACACTGTGCTTATTGAGACCTCGCCACCCATTTTTCTTACCTTGATCATATGTTCTCCTACCCGAACATTTGACCATGAGTGTGTATGTCGGGAAAACGTAGCGCAATAGAGAAGTCCGTAGAAGAAATATTGATCGACCTTATGGCTGAGAAGGTCATGTCCGCAGGAGTACAGGCCTCATCGACAGAAGGATTTCAAGCATCCCCCTCAACTGCATGACAAGCCAGTCGATTTGGGCCATCCCGAACCGCGACAGAGAAGAGAAGAAAGCACCGCAATGACCTAGAGAATGTGAAGCTCATACCATCGGTCTTTCCCAACTACATCCTGCCTCTGGCTGGCACGATTAGTTGTGACAGCGTTTTGAGATATTTCGAGTACACCCTCATCACTGCATACCTCCCGAAGGGGATATGCATAGTGGGACCGCAACTAGGACTTATCCCTGACCTTAAGATCAGCGACCTTAACCTGGGAGACAGGAAGAATTATGTAATTCTCTCACCGCATAAGTACTTGACAAATACAACAAGGAAGAAGCCAAAGATAGTCCCCCAGTCATGGACTAAGGAGATCGTGAGGTCCACCATCCTCAACGTCATGAAGATACCCCGAATCGACATACATCAGGAGGTTAACGCATGTGTTAAATGCCTCCTGCCGTGCTACCATGGAGATTATCGATGGTTAGACAGGTGCATTACTGTGGATCTGGAACTGATCCACATGATCACTAGATTAAGCATGTAGGGACTGGACCCTAAGAAATTCTACCTGGGGAAGGTTGTAGATCGTGCCCTGGCGCAGCGAATAAAGGACACCTACGGCAATGTGGAGAAGGGGAAGCGAGGCTACAAGGTAGCCTCCATCCAAGATGGTGCAGTGTGCCTAGCTTTCCATTTGATCGATGGTAAGCTCGTCGGGAAGAACAGACCAATGCAAGTCACAGGGTTCGTCGTCAACCTCGCAGGAAAGTGCGTTGAAGGGATGCAGATGAACTAGGCGAGCTACCTTGTCAACCAGTTGGAGTAGGATTGTCGCGAAGTGTGGGACCAGAGCTACAAGTTTCACTTCAGCTAGTTGTTGATTCTCATTGCCTTTGTTTCTTGGGAGATGTCGAAGGGAGTGACCTTCCCTGAAGTCGAGTCGTCTGAACCATTGGTTGCGAGGTTCACCACCTCGTGGTATTCAAGTGATATGGTGAAGCAGTGGCAGTTGAACATTGTCTTTCACACTTACTACTTACAGCTCACGCGAGCCATTGATTCATTCCCCCAAATGAATCTGAATATCTTTCATACTTACAGTCCAATAGGGAATTTCCACATAGACAGGCACATCATTTACATCATTGCTCACAGAGATGAAAGCAAGGAGGATTTGCAGCCGTATTACAAATTAACCGATGAAGACATGGAGGAGATAACCAAAAAATAGTCGACTTAATTCCTTGTACCAGTCGAGCAGACAGAGCTCTCCAACCATGATATCATCGAACGTCTTGTGGTCACCCGAGAAGAATATGATGGACTGAGAAGCGCCAAGAAGAAGAAGAAGAAGAAGGAAGAGGTGCAGGAAATAAATAGCGCATCAGAGGAAACTGCATCTGATTCACCTGGAGGAGGAGGAGGTGATGAAGTAAACTAAGAGAAGGAAGGGGAAGAAGACAAGAAGGAAAAGGGTGAAGCGACACCACCTAAGGATCCCCTTACGGAGGTCGATACATCAAAGAAAAGAAAGTTTTCTCCAAATAAACCTTCAACGCAGAAGAAGTCACAAGCCAATAAGCCCCAGTCACGGACTGTGCTCACAGTGGATGATATTGACCTCATCATCGTAGTTGTAGCAGACACTTTGGAGGATATTTTGCAACGAAATGAAGCCAAGGAGGAGACAATGTATGATAGGATTGAGGTGTATCTGAAAGGGGTACAAGAATCCCTTTATTTGAGTCGCACAGTGTCCACTGCGTCATCGTCATCAGAAGATATAGAAGTGGGAGATGAGCCTGCCCAACTACGCAGATTAGCAGATGCGACAGAGGATCGCCTTCGATGAGTACAGGAAGAAAAATAACAAGCCACATAGGCCTTGAAGCAAGCAAAGTAGGAATCCCTAGAGCAACGTCAGGTTGCCCAGCAAGAGAAAGATGACCTCCGAGTGAAGTTGGAAAAGGACAAAGAGTATATCCAGAGAGAAAAAGACCAGCTGGTCGCGGAGCAGATTGGGGTTAGAAAATCAGTAACTAGAGAACTTTGCTCAGTGTCGAGCCTGGCACTGATGGAAGAAGAGACAGTTGATATCTAAGTGGGGAAGCTCGTTGAATCCATTCAGCAGCTTCAAGCAAGAGTAGCAGAACTGGAACTGCAAGCAGTTTCGAGCACTCCGCAAGAAGTGCAAGATCAGAGGGAATAAACTGCCAGAAGGTCAGTCGAAAGAATAAAGACATTGGCTTTAGAATGCAAGAAACTAAGTAAATGAAGTACACAGACCTATGAGCTCCTTGTAGAAGACTTGGAACTGAGGACATTGGAGTCACAGCTCCAAGAGGTGAAACAGAAGGCATCGACAATGCAAGCACAGTTGAAGCTGCTTTCAGCGGTAGAGAAGATGAAAAGATCACAGGAGGTGCGCGCAATTCAACAACAGGCCAATTCCATTTAGAGTAGAGTCATGGAAGTGATCCAGAGACTCCAGCCGGTGCAGGATGAAGCCTGCACACTTTTTGAAGAGATCGAGGGACAAGGTGCACATTTGGAACAAGTGGTCACCACAGTGGAACAACACTTGGAAGGGCCTGTCACTGAGAAAGTCATTCAAGAGTTCACCGAACAGAAGGATCTGGAAAAGAAGCAAGTCAAGGAAGCTCGATGCCTTCGAAGCAGAATTGCACAGATCAGAGTGACTCGGGACGAGTCACAGGTGAGTGTTGGGGGCTTGTTGGCCCTCGACCAAGTTTTGGAGAACCTTGGTCATGTTTGATCATTTTTTGGACTTCGACGGGTTGGTCGAAGACTGAGCGCCTAGGCGAAGCCAATATCGTGAGATCTCACCCCCTTTTGCAGGATTTTTGGTTTTTAGGGTTTATGTAACGGGTATGGGATGTCGGCCCATGGGTTTGCCCATGTTTAGGCCCCCTTTTGTAATGTAAAAATAAGTAGCTAGGTGATGTATGAAAGAGAGCTGAGAAATCTGAGAGATATGAGTTGGCTTTGTGCAAGATATGTAGGGGATTTTGCTAAGGATCTATGTTGTGGATTTGTGTTGTGGATCTGGAGAGGTACGCGTAGATCTCCTATCCTATACGTAGTTGGTTTTGTGGCTCTGTGCATTTAAGACAATTGGAATAAGATAATAAAGAAGAAGAAGAGTTGGTGGACGTAGCCCCACACTGGGGTGAACCACGTATATCCTGTGTCGATGCGCTTTGTGCCATGATTGTTCATATTTATCATGTATTTTCTTAGTGCATTGTTACGATAGATAGATTTATGAATGTTTAGTGCGTATGATCTGAATGAATGCTATATCTGATTTGATTCTATGTGTTGAATGGTTAGATATGTTTGCCACCACGTTGTTCTGTAACTAGGGTTTTATCCTGCGATGTGAATAAAGGAGTTAGAGACTAATGCATATTATTGGATAAAGTGCTCTGTTAAGTATTGTGATCACAAATATCTGTCCCAACTAGGTTGTAGACACTTGAGTCCTACAACCCCCTGCCTCTACCTCAGGTGAGACTTCATCTGCTTCGCAGGTGTTGCCAAAAGGGCAGGTAGTTAGGGTTTTGTTGGTGCGTTGATGAAGCATTGAACCTCGGGTCTGCCCCTGTGCCAACACCAAAAATCAGGTGGGAATAGAAAGAAGGATGAGGTAATAATCGTAAGGGTGGGAAAAATAACAACAAATCTGAGGACGACACTAACAATGATAGATCGAATAATAATGTTGGTGAGGGAAAGAAAGAAAAATTGAAGGTGAAGTTTCCTTGTAAACTTTTTAAAGATGATCACCTTACCCACCTATGCCCCAAAATTGAGGAAGCCTCGACGCTCTTATCGCAACCGCCTTTTGTGCTGACCAATCCATTTCCACATAGTCGTTACATGGCTTCAGGGTCCTCCAACACCAAAAATGCATCGAACGGGAGTCAAAACCCCTCGACACATGAAGGTGACCATCTATGCATTAATATGGTCAAATCTCAAATTGATGTAGCCACTCAATCTCGTGATTACATTTCTTCACAAACTATTATAGGTCCAGAATCTCCCCTTCCTCTAGAAACACCTTTGTAGATCGAAAATTCAGAGCCTCTGCCTTGTATTCCGAAAGGAGTACTAAAATGCTATGTCCACAATCCTAATATCAGGGCTTCCTAAAACTATTTTATTTTCTAAGATCTGGGTCAAACTCATTGTGATATGTCGCCTTTGGAGGTGCTCTAGACATGTCCTTCACAGAGGAACGCCTTTTTATCTACCTTAGGATCTCTAGACCTGTGTGGCTCGAAGGTTATTAATTTTGACGTCATGGATGTTAAGCCTCGCTTGCCTTACCATGTGGCCTTTCAAATCCATGTGGAGTACACAAAATATACAATCAAATGAATTGTAATTGATGAAGTTGTTGCAACATGTGTGATGTCCCTAACCTATTGGAAAACCATTGGCTCTCTGACTCTATCCCAATCTATGACTATGTTGACTACATTTGATGGACGTTATTTTCGACCCCATGAAATTATTCCCGCTTTTATGGTCCAGTCAGGTGGAAAGACAATGGAGGTTGATGTCGAGGTGGTTGATGTGCCCGTTGACTATAATTTATTACTAGGGCGTTATTGGACTTATTCCATGACCGCGGTCATCTTGTTTGTTTTATGCACTTTATGTTTTCCTCACAAAGGGAAAATAGTGATGATTGATCAATTGTCCTTTGCGCGTGCTAGTCCCAATGTATCATTTGGACCTTCGATCCTGGTGATCGACAATTCTCGGTAGGCAACTGAGGATATTGGTGTCAGAATGTATTCCTCTCACATGGGTAGCTTTGATTTCGTGGCACCAATCCATGGGCTATAGAACAGAAAAAGCAATAATTAAGGGATTTCATGGCTACGAGAATAGCACACTTAATAGAAGAACAGGAGGACAATTCGAAGCAACTAAGGGCTAGAGAACTAGTTGTCAATGTTGAAAGAACACAAGAAGTTTTAAAGAACCTATCCATGCATGAGAGAAGAGAGCCTACCCCTGAAGTAATAAGAGAATAGGTATTCCACTTAAACCCTTTAAAAGATCCTCAGTAGTGTGAAGTTACTATGCTAAGAGAAGATAAGAATAAAAATGGAAAGAGGGATCCAACGACTCAGATCACAGGAAAGAAGGCCAGAAAGCTCAGCAAAAAGAACGCAAAGCTAGAAAATTGCACGAGGTTCCAGAGAAGACTTCGCAGAAAGCAGGCTTGCAAAACTTGGACCTCGCCAAAATAACAGAACAACGCAAACTGGCACTTCACCACGACGAAGCAATATGACCGTTGGAGGTGTCCTGACCGTTAGAACAACACTCTAAAATGTCTATAAATGTAGTTATTGCCAGAAAGATCGCCATTGGACCGTTAAGACCGCTCTATAACGGATGGATTGAGGCATTTCTGCCCGTTGGAGGAATCTGTTACAACTTTGTCTATTTAATCCATCGAATGTCTCACTGGGGACACTTTTTCAAATTGTGATTGTCCGAGCCCACAGAGAAATGATTGCTATCGCACTGTGCTTATTGAGACCTCACCACCCATTTTTCTTACCTTGAGAATATGTTCGCCTACCCGATCATTTGACCATGAGTGTGTATGTCAGGCGAACGTAGCACAATAGAGAAGCCCGTAGAAGAAATCTTGATCGACCTTATGGCCGAGAAGGTCATGTCTGCAGGAGTACATGCCTAGTCGATGGGAGGATTGCAAGAATCCCCCTCGACTGCATGACAAGTCAGTCGATCTAGGCCATCCTGAACCGAAACATAGAAGATAAGCAAGCACCGCGACGACCTAGAGAACGTGAAGCTCATAAAGTCGGTCTTTCCCGACTACATACCACCTCTGGCTAGCACGGTTAGTCATGACAATGTTTCGAGAGATTTCGAGTACACCCTCATCACTGCGTACCTCCCGAAGGGGATACATGTAATGGGACCGCAACTAGGACATATCTTTGAACTTAATATCAACGAATTTAACCTGGTAGACAGGAAGAATTATGTAATGCTCTCACCGCATAAGTACTTGAAAAATCAAACGGGGAAGAAGACAAAGATAGTCCCCCAGCCATGGACTAAGGATATCGCGAGGTCCACCATCCTCAACGTCATGAAGATACCCCACTTCAGCAGACATCAGGAGGTTAACGCGTGTGTTAAATGCCTCATGTCGTGCTACCATGGAGGTTATCTATGGTTAGACAGGCATGTGACTATGGATCTGGAACTGTTCCACGTGATCACTGGATCAAGCATGTAGGGACCGGACCCTAATAAATTCTACCCAGGGAAGGTTGTATATCACGTCCTGGCACAGCGAATAAAGGACACCTACGACAATGTGGAGAAGGGGAAGTGGGGCTACAAGGTAGCCTCCATCCAAGATGGTGTAGTGTGCCTAGCTTTCCAGTTGATCGATGGTAAGCTTGTTAGGAAGAACAAACCAATGCAAGTCATGGGGTTCATCGTCAACCTCGCAGGAAAGTGCGTTGAAGGGATGCAGATGAACTGGGTGAGCTACCTTGTCAACCAGTTGGAGTAGGATTGTCGCGAATCGTAGGACCAGGGCTACGAGTTTCACTTCAAATGGTTGTTGATTCTCGTTGCCTTTGTTGCTTGGGAGATGCCAAAGGGAGTGACCTTCACTAAATTCAAGCCATCTGAACCATTGGTCGCAAGGTTCACCACCTTGTGGTATTCAAGCGATATGGTGAAGCAGTGGCAGTCGAACATTGTCTTCCACACTTACTACTTACAGCTCACGCGATCCATTGAGTCATTCCCCTAAATGAATCTGAATACCTTGCATACTTACAAACCAATAGCGAAGTTCCACGCAGATAGGCACTTCATTTACATCATTTCTCATAGAGATGAAAGAAAGGAGGATTTGCAGTCGTATTACAAATTAACCGATGAATCCATGGAGGATATAACCAAGGAATGGTCGGCTTAATTCCTTGTACCAGTCAAGCAGACAGAGCTCTCTAAACCCAATATCATCGAACGTCCTGTGGTCACCCGAGAAGAATATGATGGACCAAGCAGTGCCAAGAAGAAGAAGAAGGAAGAGGTGCAGGAAATAAACAGTGCATCAGAGAAAACTGCGTCGGATTCACCTGGAGGAGGAGGAGGTGACGAAGTAAACCAAGAGGAGGAAGGGGAAGAAGACAAGAAGGAAAAGGGTGAAGTGACACCGCCTAAGGATCCCCTTACGAAGGTCGAGACATCAAAGAAAATAAATGTTTCTACAAATAAACCTTCAGCGCAGAAGAAGTCATGAGCCAATAAGACCCAGTCACGGACTATGCTCACAGTGGATGATATTGACCTCATCATCTCATTTGTAGCAGACACTTTGGAGGATATTTTGCAACGAAATGAAGCCAAGGAGGAGACAATGTATAACAGGATCGAGGTGGATCTGAAAGGGGTACAACAAGCCCTTTATTTGAGTCACGTAGTGTCCACTACGTCGTCGTCATCAAAAGATATAGAAGTGGGAGATGATCATGCCCAACTACGTAGATTAGCAGATGCGACAGAGGCTCACCTTCGATCAGTACAGGAAGAAAAATAACAAGACACAGAGGCCTTGAAGCAAGCAAAGGAGGAATCCCTAGAGAAACATCGGGTTGCGCAGCAAGAGAAAGATGACCTCCGAGTGAAGTTGGAAGAGGATAGAGAGCATATCCAGAGACAAAAAGACCAGTTGGTCGTGGAGCATATTGGGGTTAGAAAAATAGTAACTAGAGCACTTCGCTCAGTGCCAAGTCTGGCACCGATAGAAGAAGAGACAGTTGATATCCAAGTGGGGAATATCGTTGAATCCATTCAGTAGCTTCAAGCAAGAGTAGCAGGACTGGAACTGCAAGCAGTGTCGAGCACTTTGCGGGAAGTGCGAGATCAGAGGGAAGAAACTACCAAAAGCGCAATCAAAAGAATCAAGACATTGGCTTTAGAATGCAAGAAACTAAGTAAATGAAGTACGCAGACCTATGAGCTCCTTGCACAAGACTTGGAACTAACGACATTGGAGTCACAGCTCCAAGAGTCGAAATAACAGGCATCGACAATGCAAGCACAGTTGAAGTTGCTTTCAATGGTAGAGATGATGAAAAGATCACAGGAGGTGCACGCAATTCAACAACAGGTCAATTTCATTCAGAGTAGAGTCATGGAAGTGACCTAGAGACTCCAGCCGGTGCAGGATGAAGCCTGCACACTTTTTGAAGAGATCAAGGGACAAGGTGCACAGTTGGAACAAGTGGTCACCATAGTGAAACAACACTTGGAAGGGAATGTCACTGAGAAAGTCATTATGGAGTTCATCAAACAGGAGGATCTGGTGAAGTATCAAGTCGAGGAAGCTCGAGCCAAGCTCGAGGCCTTCGAAGCAGAATTACCCAGATCACAGTGACTCGGGATGAGTCACAAGTGAGTGTTGGGGGCTTGTTGGCCCTCAACCAAGTTTCGGATAACCTTGGTCATGTTTGATCATTTATTGGACTTCGACGGGATGGTTGAAGACTGAGCACCTAGGTGAAGCAGAGATCGCAATATCTCACCCCCTTTTGCGGGATTTTTGGGTTTTAGGGTTTATGTAACGGGCATGGGATGTCAGCCCATGGGTTTGCCCATGTTTAGGCCCCCTTTTGTAATGTATAAATAAGTAGCTAGGCGATGTATGAAAGAGAGTTGAGAGATCTGAGAGATATGAGTTGGCTTTGTGCAAGATATGTAGGGGATTTTTCTAAGTGCAAGTCATGTATGAATTGTAAGAAGGCTTCGTGCATACTGTGTCTTGAGAACTTGCAGGGCTAAGTGCAAGTGATTGTAAGAAGGATCTGTGTTGTGGATCTGGCGAGGTGCGCGCAGATCTCCTTTCCTATGAGTAGTTGGTTTTGTGGCTCTATGCATTTAAGACAATTGGAATAAGATAATAAAGAAGAAGAAGAGTTGGTGGACGTAGCCCCACACTAGGGTGAACTACATATATCCTGTGTCAATGTGCTTTGTGCCATGATTGTTCATATTGTTCATGTATTTTCTTAGTGCATTGTTATGATAGATAGATTTATGAATGTTTAGTGCGTATGATCTGAATAAATGCTAGATCTGATTTGATGCTATGTGTTGAATGGTTAGATATTCTTTCTACCACATTGTTTATTAACTAGGGTTTTATCCTGCGATGTGAATAAAGGAGTTAGAGACTAATGCATATTATTGGCTAAAATTCTTTGTTAAGTATTGTGATCACAAATGTGTGTCCCAACTAGGTTGTAGACACTTGATTCCTGCAACCCCCTACCTCTACCTCAGGTGAGACTTCATTTGCTTCATAGGTGTTGCCGAAAGGGCCAGTAGTTAGAATTTTGTTGGTGCGTTGTTGAAGCGTTGAACCTTGGGTCTTCCCCTGTGCCAACACCAACAATCAGGTGGGAATAGAAAGAAGGATGAGGTAATAATCGTAAGGGTGGGAAAAATAACAACAAATCCAAGGACAACATTAACATTGATAGATCGAATAATAATGTTGGTGAGGGCAAGAAAGAAAAATGGAAGTTGAAGTTTCCTTGTAAAATTTTTAAAGATGATCACCTTACCCACCTATGCCCCAAAATTGAGGAAGCCTCGATGCTCTTATCGCAACCCTCGTTGTGCTGACCAATCCATTTCCGCATAGTCAGTACATGGCTTCGGGGTCCTCCAACACCAAAAATGCGTCGAACGGGAGTCAAAACCCCTCGACACATGAAGGTGACCATCTATGCATTAATATGGTCAAATCTCAATTTGATGTAGCCACTCGATCTCGTGATTACATTTCTTCACAAACTATTACAGGTCCAGATTCTCCCCCTCCTCTAGAAACACCTTTGCAGATCAAAAAGTCAGAGCCTCTGCCTTGTATTCCGAAAGGAGTACTAAAACGCTATGTCCACAATCCTAATGCCATGGATTCCTAGAACTATTTGATTTTCGAAGATCTGGGTCAAAATCCTTGTGATATGTCGCCTTTGGAGGTGCTCTAGACGTGTCCTTCATAGAGGAACACCTTTTTATCTACCTTAGGATCTCTAGACACGTGTGGCTTAAAGGTTATTAATTTTAACGTCATGGATGTTAAGCCTCGCTTGCCTTATCGCGTGGCCTTTCAAATCCATGTGGAGTACACAAAATATACAATAAAATGAATTGTAATTGATGAAGTTGTTGCAACATGTGTGATGTCCCTAACCTATTGGAAAACCATTGGCTCTCCGACTCTATCCCAATCTATGACTATGTTGACTACATTTGATGGACGTTCTTTTCGACCCCATGAAATTATTCCCTCTTTTTTGTTCCAGTTAGGTGGAAAGACAATGGAGGTTGATGTCGAGGTGGTTGATGTGCCCGTTGACTATAATTTATTACTAGGGCATAATTGGACTTATTCCATGACCGCGATCATCTTGTTTTTTTAATGCACTTTCTGTTTTCCTCACGAAGGGAAAATAGTGATGATTGATCAATTGTCCTTTGCGTGTGCTAGTCCCAATGTATCAGTTGGACCTTTGATCCTAGTGATCGACAATTCTCGGCAGACAATTGAGGATATTGGTGTCAGAATGTATTCCTCTCTCATGGGTAGCTTTGATTTCATGGCACCAATACATCACATTTATGCCATTTCCAGTAGTTCTTCATCGTCAATTGTAGATTTTAACCTTGTACAATATTTACTGCAAACAAATTTTCAGTAAAAGAATAGAAAAGATACAATGGAAA
>JZKD02S1693677.1:111765-122142 GCA_000966675.3 Picea glauca | reverse complement strand
CACTTTGTGAATTAATTGTCACTTTAGGCTAAAATGACCAAATTTCACTTTTGACTTAAATCTCCTAAGTCAAAGTGAAATTAGACATAAAGTACATGGTACAAGGTACAAAGTATTTCCCTCATGTGTTTAGAAKCTCACAGACACAAGGGGATCACTTTCCAAGATACCCAAATCTCAACACTCCCTCTTACCAAGGAAAGTGCCCGTCACCACCAATATCATCCCTATAGTGGACATGGTTGCCTCCTGGCATATACTTGGTGAGTATGGATGTACCCTGATCAATGAAAGTAGTCTGACACAGATCTACTCAATCTGCGTGATCTATAGATGGAAGTGTCTCTCCACCTATCCAAGATCACCTAGATCTTGGCATCACACCAAAGATCACCACCTTGGTCTCCCACCAAGGATTTATACCTCCTGACATCTCGCCAATGGTCACTACTCTTGACATCTCACCAAGAGTCACTCTCTTGGAATCTCACCAAGAGTCTCCCCCTCTTGGTATCTCACCAAGAGTACTTGGATCTCGACATCTCACCAAGATCATCAACTTGGACTCTCGCCAAGTAGCTTCCACCTGAAGTGGATCCAAAACCTGATCTGCCTGTCTCTGTAGCCAAGTGAGGCTCAAGCCTCCATGGTTCCCTGCCGCTCCTCCTCATCAATCTATGATGCTCTTAAGATGTAGCACCAACTCTCTGTCTGCTCGACAACTCTGAAACTGAAGCTATCCTGGGTCGACCAGTCACCCCCTCTGATGGTGTCCAAGGAAACTGAGTCTGAGCTCCCTCTGAATCACTACTATGAGTCAGTCGATCCTCCTCAACTCTGTCTCCCCATCTAATGTTGGATGGTGTAACAACAAACAAAGTGGTCGCAAATGCACACTCTCTCACAAACTATTCATCGAACTCAAGCTCCTCTACTGTCGCTGCTGAAACATCATGCTGCTTCTTATTCTTCTTGGGACACTTTCCTACATAGTGACCCAAATCCCTACAAGCAAAGCATCTCACTGAGCTCATATCTCTCTTCGTCCCACTGACCCCAAACTTGGGACCCTGCCGACCTCCCCGACCGGTCTTCTTCTTTCCCTTTGTCCAAAGAGAAAGGTCCTCATCACTCTACACTGTTTGTTGCTGATTCTATCCAGAAGCCTCTGCCACAAGTCTAGTCTCCTCCTGAACGAAGTCATCCCACATCCTCTCCCATGTGGGCATAACCTCCCTGGAAACAATGCCATGAACGAATGGACCCCATGGTTTGGTAAAGCTATTTAAGGCTGTCCTCACCATAGAATTGGGTTCCACCACCAAGCTCATCTCTGATCTAGGTGTAATGAACAAGGAAAGAAGTAACCGACTCATCCTTGAGCATGCAAATGCCCCTCAGTTGATCATGAAGAACCATCTTTTGGTTCTCATTAGAGCTATGAGAAAACTTACATAGAGATGCCCACATCTCATATGCCCAAGCTTTCCCAGTCAAGTGGGGAATGATGTGATCCCTCACTGAATCACATATCGTCCTCTTTTCCTTGTTGTTCCTCTTCCTAAACTCTGCTAACAAGATGGGAGCAGTAGCAGGAGGAACAACCGCAGACGCCTCAACTATATCCCATAGTTTGAGGTCCTCCAAGATAAAGACGATCCTCGCCTTCCAAGGTGACCAATTGTTAGCTCCAGCTTGCCTATCCTCCTCACGCATCTGAGATACTGACATGACTGCCAAAATGCACTCCAACTGATACTCAAACTGTAAAGGAATGCTGCCTCACTCCTGTCAACACAAGTGTGAAAAGAGGCAAGCGAACTCCGACCTCACTCTTAGCAATATAGGTGCGAAAAGAGGTCGTGAAATACAACGTCACTCTTGTCCACGCATGTGTGAAAAGAGGTTGTCCAAAATGTGAAAAAAATGCTCTACAATCCTCTACAAAATTCTGCCAACAAGCAACCACTAAACACTATCAATGGTTGTCCAAAAAATCTGCCAAGAAGATGTCTATAACAACCCACTCATATGTTGTCCAAACTACTCAAAAATCAGCCACCTCGGCTCTGATACCATGAAGATTTTCCAGGTCCTATCAAGTTGCCAACTAAGTTTGTCTTTGACCTCAAGTTGGCTCTAAGTTTCAACTGTCAATGAAGGTTTTTCTACTGTTTTAGGAAAACCAACAATTCAAGAACTTCTTGTTGATTTCACAATTTAGGTTCTCTAGCATGTAGTTTTAGTCACCAAGGGTTAGCACATGCATACAAAAATAAATGTAACACACCTAGAGATCTTTACAGCTGAAAATACATTAGTTCTACACTCTAACACACATGAAATTTAACACAGGTATTTTCGGTCAACATGACCTTGGATAAAACCCCCCAGGGAAAACCAGTTTGGAATATATGTCTATATATGAGGAGAATAGATGGTGGAATACAACAAGTATAAAATATAGATGAACCTGATACAATAACAACTTGATCCAAGATGAAATACAAGTCCAAATGAAGAAAGAGCGCCCTAGGATGGCGTGCCCCCCAAAAATGTTGCCAAGACCACTGAAATGGAGCGAGATGCCAACTGTAATCTATGAACAAGAAACCCCTCCACATTACTCGGATACTGAAGTGTAGCCTCCCTCTGAAACATATCTCACTGCAATCTGAGCTCTCTAAGTACTCCCCTCGGATGATGCACCCTCCTCCTCAAGTGCACCCTCCTTAGAACTGGAAGCTCCTCAATAAATAAATAGGGCACTAAGCCTCCAGTATGAAATGATCATATAGTAAGTGTGTAAAAGTATTATGTATGACATGGTGTAAGACATATCTTCTCTTGTTGTTAGCCCCATATGAAAGATAGAAAAATACTTTATTATGCCTTTTAAACTTTGTATGCATGATTGTAAACTTTCATATACTAGACTAATCTTAAGCTTGAATTGAATTTAGGATGGATTGTTGCTAATTCACTAAAATGATTACATAGACAAGTTAATAAAGCCATTATGACATGAAAAAATAATTTAAGGTGCCATTTTTATCAACCCTCTCCTTGATATAGGATATTGATATATGAATTGGCTTGTCTAGATGATGTTCAAATAGTTCATGAATAAACTAGAAAATGGCCTTAGTTAATGGCTCTTATTTAAAGGTAGAAGAGTATTTCAAATTTAAATGACATTATGCCATTAGACCAAGAATTAATGTATGTGGTTGCTTGTGAAGATGATTCTAAACTATTTCATTATGTATAAGAGAATGATTTTTTATTGTAACACATTTATTATTGTTGTCACTCTTGAATTGACTTAGATAAAAAATCCCTATTTTGGTGAGCAAGTACACGGGGTGTTAGCACCATAATTTTTACAGTTAGAGTTATTCCTAGAGGAGTCGTAGTTCATGTGTCAAAGCGTGTGAGGTCAGGAACCAAATAACGAATGGGTCGAAATCGACAAGTATCGGGTTTGGCCCTTGTAGTTGAGAAAGGGCGTAATCATCAGTCATGTGCGACTTGTAAATGTCCCTTTCCTGAAAGATCGAGTTCTGTTAGAAAAGGGGAATTTACGTGCCAGAGATCAAGGCAAGTTATTGAGATAAAGGTCACGTCGATGGATATAACAAACATCATCACCTAATTATGAAGTCAAATAGGTAAAAAATCACAGCGCTCATATCATGTATACTCTGTCGCTCTTATCATCTATACTTTGCACAGTTCAAAGTGTACTTGTCGCACGAGTTTGCTGCGCAAATCTTCAACCTGCTTCCAAACTTCTCTTCGCCATGGATTTATCGTCCTCTGCCATGATTCCATTCCTTACCTGTTCAAGTATAAATACTGGTCACCATGCATGCCTCTCCTTTACTTTTCGGATTTGTGCATTGTTTGTGGTTTTTTCTGCAAGCCCTGGGGCCCTTCGTTGTGGGAAAGTTGATTGCCATCACTCGTATTGTGAGTCTATTCATTCAAGTTTCTGCGTCTCCTTCATCGTTTTCAGTCGTGGTTTAAAGCCTGTTGGATTTCGCTGCAAACTAGCGTGTTGGACGATATTTCTTCTCGCAGTCAGCCTTTCTTCATTGGAATTAATTCCCGTCGCACTGAATTTCTTTCTGCGCCTAAATTCTCTATCTCGCAACAGGTCTCCCAGTACTTTGCTACCACGCCGTAATTTTCCGTTGTGATTCCCTACCGCGATAAACCTCCCGTTGCTGATTGTCACTGTGTCGATCTCCTACTGCGCCAAAATTTTCCATCATGCCTTACTTCCACGTCGTGGACTCCTGTGGATGATTTTGCTTGTCGCACAAAGTTCCTGTCACTGTCTTTTCGACAGTCTCTGCGAAGTACGTCATTCTTATTTTTCGCATAGAGAGGGTGTCACCGTTCATTACCGTGTGCACGCGAAACAAACATATATTGGTATCATGACAACATCCCAAAGCATAAGAAATAAGGCGAGAAGTGACAGGGCCATGAGGTCTGAGCCTCAATACCTGGCATTAATAAACGAAGATCCGAAAATCAGGGCATCTTTTGAATAGGTCGGATGTATGCACTTTTGTGAAAAGATCAAAGGGTACAATAAGAAGCTGGCTGAATAGTTCGCCCTCAATTTTAATGGGTTCCGCGTGACCATTGCGGGAATCACCTTCCGAGTGATGGAAGAAACTCTGTCAGTTGTGACGGAGATCCCTTCGTGCGGTGAAAAGGCATGCCTCTAGACATTTTGTGCTATGGAGACTTTATCAAGACCAACTGCCTAAATGGGAAGATCAGAGCCAACGTTCCAAGCCAGTACCTCCGAGAGCCTTTCCAAAAGATCCTAAAGGTAATTAGAAGGTATTTCCCCTATGAAGGAAGGTTTGACAAAGTGTACTCATTTTGCATCAGGCTGCTGATGCACTTCACATGGAAAATACCTTTGAATCTACCTTTCTTCTTGCATTGAAGCCTAGAAAAGATGGCAGAAAATGTCCAGGCCAACGCTGACCAACCGGGGAAAAAAATATCCCATTTGTCATTGATCAAGTTGTTGGTGGTCGAAGAATTGAGATAGTTGAACAAAGACTGGGATTCATTTATGATTTCAACTGACATCCCCATAGACCCCAAATGAGACATTCCTCTATCCACGAGGGAAACATCATTCCACAACGCAGCAGTAAGAAGGGAAGAGGCAACGGGAAAGGGAAAGGCAATAGAAGACTCGTCATCCCACCAGCTAGCTCCCCGAAAAAGAGGCAGGCCAAGGTTGATTAAGAAGCTTGAGGAGACCCAAGCTCCCAGTGAACCGCTCACCTAGTCTACTGGCGAGAGGTTACTCATGCGCGTTGTTCGGATAAAACCTGTTGAAGGTTCAAGTAGGGGAATTGTTGAAAGATGGAGGTCAGGCGATGAAAACATGGATGTTCAGGAGTCATCGTGGCAGTTGAAGAAAGCGCAGCTTGCTATCGCCGAATTGTATAAGGAAAACAGAGAATTAAGAAGAGAATTGGCAGAAAGGACTATTGAAACGCCAACGTCCCAGAGTCGAGTAGGGAATACAAATTGGCTCAAAAGACAACTCAGAGAGGCTCAAGACGTAATCATTCAGCTGCGTGAGGAACATAGGGTGTTAGAAGAAAGAATCACAGAGCACTTCAAGGAATGCATACCGACCATGAATAACACCCACGTGACTCTCGCCAGTGCCCAAGCAAAGCTGAAAGGAAATGCGGTTTCATGGAGACAAGTGAAGAATCTTAACAAACATAACTGGTCTCTTAGGAAAACACTCAGAGTTTTAAGGTTGCAGGTGAGGCCAGATGCATGAGTGAGACAACCCCATTTTGTCTTTTTGATCGTGGCATGGAATATTTCTCCCCGTGTGTCCTGTTTTCTGTTGGTAACAAGAAGTCTGACGCGACACCTACGCAGTGAATATTCGTCGCGCATACGCTGTAAACTTACCTATTGAGGAGGACAAGTGTAAGTGAAACGCATGCCAGTTTTGAAGAGATGTGTCTCCCAACCATCGTTGCCACCTAGAGTTGCTCGAGCGACCACAAACGAACGTCTGATACACCAACTTGCCATGTGCATGCTGCAACCAGTGATCGCGCAACAACAACCAGAGCCCGTTTCACAAGGTCACAAAGTTTCCAAGAGTGCGCTCGATTACTCGGGAACCCTATAAATGAAAACATTGATTTATCACAACCTGATGATCGAATCTTACTCATGACTGAATGATTGAGACAAAGGTGTCGGTTATGATATGATTGGGTGCAATCGAGTTTCGATTTCTATTAAACTCTATTGAAAAGGTCATATGGGAGGAAGTAACTGAATTCGAAATTACAGGAGAAGTAGTTTGAGGCATAGCAGCCCGAGAGGGCGTGGTTTTTCTATATATTGTATATTTTCAATGTAAGCGGGGTTGGCAAAGTAGTGTAGACAGAGGACTCTTGAATGTAATCTTTGAATCCAAATAGAAATATCAATGCATAATTCCCAAAGCTTTGAGGAAACAATTCTAATGGTGGTGGTTTGATGTATTGTGATCCTATCTATGTATGTACTCCCTATTTTCTGTAAATTCATGTATGTTCTCTTTGTTTAAATTGGAACATCTGACGATTTTAATATTCATCGTGCGATGATTTAGAATCTGCCATTTAAACTCTGTGTTTTCTTCTAAGTAAGTTAGAATTCATCTTTAATGGTGCTCTGGTTTTCTTTATGTACTCCTTTCTTCCGCCATACACGATGACATTTAAACTGAAAGACCATTGCCTATTTAGCCTTTATCCTCTCAAAGTTTTCTTTATCGGTCATTGATTTCTCTCGCTTTCAGGAGTTTGACTCCATAGCCCAAAGTTTTGTATTTCCTTGCCAGCGAAACCAAAAACATTTCCCAAACACATAAATCTAGCCAATAATCCAAAGTCATTATCTATCAGAGACTAGGTCTTAGAGTGATCCCTCTCTAGATTGGAAAGGCTAGTTTCGAGTCTTAAAGTTGGTCTGTAGGTTACCTTTGTCATTTGTTTTCTCAGCCAAAACAAATTTACAGAGTGCTAACATAGGGTATGCTAAAATCGGTACTAGAGCATATGGTTACAACACTTGGGGTTGTATGGGTTCAATGAACTAAATGACATAATAAAAACCTTGATAAGCATAGTTCTAGGCTAGCACAAGCATAAAATTTGAATGATAGTTATTGACATTTGAAAGTTAATAGACTGTTATTTTATGAAGTACCTAATGTCCTATTAGAATGCATTTTTTGAACATGTGAATGAGCAAGTGTTCATTTTGTTTAAAAGGACATGATATGATTATGATTTTTTTTTGTTTAATCTGAAATGTTGTACATGTTGTAAGCATTAAGAATTACTATGAAACTAATGATATTTGTAACTTGTTAAGGACACCGATATGGAAAATAGTCCAAACATAGACAATGGAAGAAATCTCATGAGAAGAGTAGAACTGTTATCAATTTGTTAAACACTAAGTATTTTGATAATGTTTTATCAGATTTGAGTTTGGTTGCTATG
Source organism: Picea glauca (assembly GCA_000966675.3). Taxonomy (NCBI): domain Eukaryota; kingdom Viridiplantae; phylum Streptophyta; class Pinopsida; order Pinales; family Pinaceae; genus Picea; species Picea glauca. The sequence goes on along the minus strand of JZKD02S1693677.1, from coordinate 114,577 downwards.
AAAAAGAGATGAATTTGAATTTGATTGATTCTAATCAATTTGAATGTACCAGATGGTGAATATTTCAATAAACCCGAGTTGCATATGATTGATATGCATAATATACATCATTTTAATTGAACTTTATGGGTTGTCGTTGTTGTTTCTTATATGTTGTTTTCATAAAGGAAGGAAGTCAAGTAATAAGGGTGGTGGAACAAATAATTACAAAAAGATATACTAAATCCATTGACTTCACTTTAACTATCAACCCAATGATTGTGCAAACTTATATGGGCACAAGTGGTAAATAATATGTTGATATTTCATCCATCTCAAGAATTAGAGCTGGTGAATAGATATAAGGGAACATAAGACCCAGAAGAGCATGTCTAGTTTTTCTAAATGAAATGGATTGAGAAGAACTTATCAGTAGAGGAATGGACTTATTAGTTCATTCATACATTATATGCTATACCTAGGAGATGGTATGTACAAGAAAAAACAAGAAGATGAACCAAGGACTCATAAGTAATGCATAGGAATTTTTTCACAACATTTAGATTCACATCAAATAAACTTGTGTTGTTTGGGATTATAAAAGAAATTAGTTATTTCATTTCCCAGAGTAAACAAAAATACGAAAGTGGTCTACATGCATCATAAGAATCTTGAAAAATTGAAGGAGGCACTACACTGTTGGAGGATGGATGGAGAAGAATCGACAGAATATGATGAATTGAGTGTTGGTATGTTTTTCAGACAAATGCAGAGTATGCATGTTTGTCATTGATGGCAAAGATCACGATAAAAAAAACAACGACAATGATGGAATGGAAAGATCAACAGTGTAAGCTCAGAAGGAGGAGCAACAATGATCGTTGGATCCCATTTAGAATTCCTGATGACCGTCAGATCCGAGTTAAGACTAGAGGAGCGCACAGAAGAGGAGAACAGATCTCATGCGTCATATCCGAGTGCGAAGACCGACCATCATCAGATCCAGAAGAAGGAGCATGATCTTTAAGTACAAGATGAAGCGAGCTTAGAAAGTCCCGAAAGCAGAAGGATCATTGATCCAAGGACACGTGGAAAATAGTCAGAGAACGACAAAGGTTTCGTTTCAGAGTTTCGCAGATCGGGAAATCCAAAGGAAAGAGGTTCTCTAACCACTCGAACTCGCGATATGTGAAATCACGATAACAATCCTGACCATTGGAGTCATAGGACATGTGGTAAGCGATTGGAATTTCGCTGACTTTCACATTGGAGGAGTCAACAGAGCATGGTGCGGGAACTCGGGATATGTGATATCTCGAAATGATTCGAGTCGTCGGATTGAGGGTTGATCTGAACCCTTGGATCAAGGTATGCTATGGAACGTTGGTTGTAGAGGACACATAGCGAGTGAATGGCATCTCGCTGATTGGAAAGTCAAAGGAAGGAAATCCTATAACATTCCAACTCGCGATATGCAAAATTGCGATAAGGACTGGCCCATGGTCATAAACAAGGTCACATTGTCGAAGGCTTAAGGGAAGGAGCTAATTACTAAGCTCCATTTCAAGAATCGCACCTTGGAGTGTCGAGACCCTTCATCATAGGAATCCCAAAACGCGAGATCGTGATGAGATATGGACCATCAGATCATTGGAGATCTCGACCGTGGATCAGGGTCGATGAAGTTCATAAGTTCGCGAAATGCGGAACTACTTTTGTATAGGCTGTGGTCACCGCCAGTGGTCATGTGAGAGGGAGGAGCTAGCGGAGATAAGCTCCATTTCGGGGATCGTAACTTGGAGTGTCGAGAACCTTCGAAACACGATTGTTGGAATGGGAAATGCGAAACACATTTTGATTACGCCCGTGGTCACAGCCAGTGGGCATATGGGACAAACGCAAGACCTTGCGGATTTAATCCAACGATGCTTGTTAATTCAAAATTTGATTGAAGGGCTACTGTTGATATTCATGATTAACTATTCAGTTACGTTTCAGTTAGCATAATCGAATCATGGTTTTTGATTGGTTGGCGATTCAGTTGCTGAGAGGTTTTCTTCTTTGGCCAAGGAGATTCGAAGTGGAACTGATGAGGCTGGTGTGTAAAAAGAGATGCAACGACTGTGTGAGGTTTGTTGTTCTAATCGGAAAAATGAGATGAACTGTAAGAAGGGTAAAATTATAGTATGCAGAGCATGAGATAAAAATCAGAGATGAGTAACAGTCGCTGAACAGACAGAATCAAGAGCAGAATAGCATGAAGTAGAGAAGAATTGCATAATAGTTTTTGAACCACAGAATGAATTGCAGAACAGTGAAGAAGTGGTAAGAATTGATATATCTCTATTATTGGTTATTCAATCATTTATTTATAATCAAGGAGGTAGGGAGGTGCTAGGGAGGACTGTGGTCCTCTGATATTCAAATTGATGCTTGAATATTGGGAGTTGTAGCTTCCATCTAGTTGTGGCTAGAAAATAGGGTGGTAGGGTGGTGCTTGGGAAAACACAGAGTTTTCTGTATGCAAGTTGGTGCGTGTATAAGTGGAAGTAGGTGCTTCCATCCAGTCGGTGTTGGAACACTCAGGGAGTTGTTGCTTCCTTCTAGTGGGTGCTAGAGAAATCAAAGAGTTGATGCTCTCAAACAAGTTGGATCTTGTAAAACAGAGGTAGTAGCCTCACATTGAGTTGGTGCTCAACTATAGATGATGTACAGAACTTAAAAGACTGCCTATCATTTTGAAGAAGAAGAGGTTTTCTCCCTTTATCGGTTTCCTCGTGAAAATCTGTCTCTGAGTATATCTTATGTGTGACTAATGCTCATTATTTATGTT
>JZKD02S1693677.1:69966-86521 GCA_000966675.3 Picea glauca | reverse complement strand
CTGACCATTTTTTATTTAGTGTATCGTTCAATTTATTTTAAAACAAAAATTACCAAACCAAGCAATGATCCTGCTGTCTAACAATTTGTATTGCAGTTTGAAAGATGTTACCTTGATTTCCCTTAACGGTCTTTCACAACATATATTTTTGAGAAAGTTTCTTTTTACCTTTTTATTTCACTTTCTTTGCGCAATACGAAACTATTTTAGGTATCACCTGTTTTATGCCGCTCTATTTCTGACACCGACCTGCAAATTGCTTTTCTTGCTAGTTTCGTCTGCAGCTGGAATCCTGTAAAAATCGAATGCGACTCTTATTAGAAATGTGTCCGAACAAAAAACCAAAAATTAAAAGTAAATGTTCAAATGAAAATATACGTATGTACAAAACATGAAATTTATTTATTTACGATATATATATATATATATTACAACTGTTATGTCATGTAATGTTTCAGATATCGCCCGTTGACAGGGGCACTGAGGACCGCTCCGTCAATGTTCTCCAATAGGAAGGAATTCTTCCCCTCTGGGGCAGAGACCCTGAATGGTCCATACTAGAGGTGGTCAAATTTACCATGTTTCGCGGCTTCCTCATTTCTTGCATTCCATCTTTAGTACCAAGTCACCTGGAAGGAATTCCCTGTCTTTTGCCTTGAGGTCGAACAAAGCTTTCATCTCATCCTGGTACTTCTGCATTTTATCATCGACTTCCACTCTATGTTGTTGAACCTCGATCAACTGATTAATTCTCCTGGTTACATGATTGGGTTCTTCATTTTGATCCTGCCATAATTTCATCACTGGTAATGCTAGGTTTATAGGTAGAACAACATCTGTGCCATAGACCATTTGAAAAGGAGAAATGTTGATAGACCTTTTAGTGCTGATGCAGTTTGCCCATAATGCATATTTTAAGTGCACATGCCAAGACCTTTTATTTTCATCCAGTACCTTCTTGATTATGTTCACCATGCTCTTATTAGATGATTCGGCCAATCCGTTCCCCTAAGGGTAGTATGTAGTGGAATGGCCGAGAACGATATTATACTTCTGACAGAAGTTGATCATGGCCATAGATTTGAAGGCCTGGGAATTATCGGTAACTATCCTTCGGGGACACCTGAATCTTGACAAGATATTGTCCTCCAAGAAATCTATTACCACCGAGTCTGTTGCCCTTTTGGCTGGAATGGCTTCCACCCACTTAGTAAAATAATCCGTAGCTGTTAGAATCCATTTATGCTGAGCACTAGAATGGGGATTAATTTCCCCTATAAAGTCTAGACCCCATTGTTGAAATGGAGCTTCAGCTTTGACTGGAATGAGTGGTAGTGCCAGGAGCTTCTGTTTACCAGCGAATATTTGACAAGGGTTGCAAGTACACAATTTGGAATTGACGTCCGAAAATAGTTTCGGCCAATAGTATCCGGCCCTCAAGATCTTGTAGGCTGTGGCTCTCCATGCATGGTGTCCTCCATAGACTCCTTCGTGAAATTCCTCTATAACCCGTGGAGTTTCCGACTCAACCAAACAGACCAGTAGGAACCCGAGTGGATCCTTCCAGTATAGCTGATTTTCGGCGATGCAATATTTTACAGCATGAAGTTTTAAAGTTCTGCATTTGGCTGGTGATAGTCCATCTGGACATTTCAGGTTTGACAAGTAGAACACTATGTCTTTATACGATCCCGACGATATGAACTTTTCTTCGACCTTGCTTAAATTTGTCTGGTCATCCGGCCCTTGTAGGCGTGCATCTTCATCTTCCCCTTGGAGGCAATTAATATCAAGAGCTCTAAGATTCGACTCAGCGAAGAGTTTGGCGAGACCCTACCCCTTTATCAATTTAGTCGGCTTGACTTCCATATCGAATTCCTGTATTTTAGCAAGCCAGCGCCCTCATTTTCCATCACTGTCTGGTTGTACCAATATATATTTCACAGCATTGGTAGGTACGTACGCGATAATTTTTGAATGCAATACATAGGTTCTGAATGCTTTTAGCGCTTTTACCATTTCATACGCCTATTTTTCTATTATGTCATACTTTAATTCGGCGTCTCTAAGGCTCTTGCTAAAAAACACGATCGATCGTTCGAAACCTTCGTCATCGTTTTGCAGGAGCACCGCGGCGATAGTATGTTCAGAAGCAAACGAGAAGATGAGGAAATCTTTCAAGTAATCTGGGCTTGCTAACACACGTGCCTTGCTGATGAATTTTTTATTATGCACGAACGATGCTTTAGCCTTGGTCATCCAATTTAGTCTGCTATCTTTCTTCAACATTCCTGTGATCAATTTGACAATCTCGGCAAAATTGGGGATAAACCTTCGTAAAAAATTTATTGTACTTAAGAAAGATTGAATTTCTTTTACGTTTCTGGGAATGTTTATAGTTTCTATTGCTTCAATCCTCTTAGGATCAATCCTGATCCCATCCTTAGATACGATATGCCCCAGAAGCTTACCTTCCCACATGGCGAAATGTGATTTCTTTGGGTTCAAAGACAGACCATACCTGCGGCATTTTTCGAAAGTCTGTTTTAGATGGATCAAATGTTCTTCATCGATTTTAGAAAAAACTGTCAAATCATCGAGGTAGATGACTATGAACTTGTCTCTTTCTCCTACGAAAGCAATGTCCATAGCGCGCTAGAATGTAGCTCCTGCATTCATCAAACCAAACGGAATTTTATCATACATGAATGTACCCCATGGTGTGGTGAAAGTAGTTTTTTCTCTGTCTTGCTCGTTCATGGCGATTTGGTTATACCCAGAGAACCCATCTATCATAGACATTTGATTTTCTCCGACTACCTTTTCTAGGACATGGTCCATTTTTGGGAGTGGATAATTATCCTTGAGACAAGACTTATTCAAATTTTGGAAATCCACACACAGTCTGATTTCTCCATTCTTTTTCCTGACTGGGACCAAATTTGCCACCCAGTCCGAGTACCTCAGAGGTACGATTATTTTTTCATTTAAAAGCTTCTTAACTTCCTTTTCAATCACGGGCAACAAAATGGGGTTAATTTGCCTAAGATTTTGCCTAAACGGCTTGACCCCGGGCTTCAAAGGTATCTTGTGCTCAATTATGGAAGTGTCATATGTTCTAAGCTCATCATAGGACCAAGCGAAAACATCTTTGTACTGTCTGAGTAGGTCTTTGTACTGGGTTTTTACTTTGGGAGGGAGGAACTTAGATATCTTTACTATCCTGGATTCTTTCTTAGTTCCTATATCGCAGTCCTCCACTTCTTCTGGTTGGGGCTGCAAAGTGGACTTCACAAGTATGTCATTCTGATTGAAAAGTCTTTCTAAAGGAATTAAGCCTTTCAGAATTTGGTTGTTTTTAAGGACCAACATACGATGATCCGCTATTTTTTCTCGGAAGGTTTCAGGATCTTCCCCTTCTTGCATAATCCACATCGAGTCATTTTGATTCTATTGGTCTGGATGAGTTTCAGAGAACTCACCTACTGTTGTAAGAAATTTCTTGATTTGTTCGTCATCTTCAAAAACCTGCTAGTGCCGGATATTGTCTGGTATAGAGGGTTTGTATCTAATTTCAATGTGATATTTCAGTTTGACGGTCGTGGGAGGAGAAAAGGTTGAAGCTGCCTTGGCCAATGCATCGACATGCAGATTCTCGGTGCGAGGGATAAAATGGATATTTACAGATGAGAAATTTTTTTCGATGAGATCCCAAGTACAATTTCTATAAGCTCTTAGTCTGGGGTGCCTAGCTAGGTACTGTCGGTTCACTTGTCTTACTATCAATTTCGCGTCACCGTATACCTCCAAGTTTTTTATATTCAACTTCTTTGCAGCCTCTAATCCTAAGATCAATGCTTCATACTCGCATACGTTATTGGTGTAATCTATGTCCCACTACAAACGATAGGAGAAAGGAACAATGAACTTACCTTCAGGTGYTACCAAAAGTACCCCAGCACCAGCTCMTTCAGAAGACRAAGCACCATCRAAGTACATTTTCCATACACCAGTATTGCACARCTCTTCTGTCAAGGGGMTTAACTCTTCTTGCTTTGCATCRATTTCTTCCAGGCAACCATCTAGACCATCATCAAAAGAMAAARTGCAGTTTCCCAGATCTTGGTCTGCGATGTAAATGGGGAAGTTGTGTGGGTTTTGGGGGTCACTGACCGTGTACGCTAATCTTATMTCTCTRTATAAACAAGTGAATTGAMCCCCGAACACAGGGATTGTGGCRTAAGACATGTCTAACTGAAGGRAACCTCCCAACTTGGMCCCCCATGACCTAGATAACAGCATAYCGTACTTAGGRGGGATATCGGCGATAACCACATCCATCAGGATACTTTTAACAGGGACYTRCKCTAGGGTAACTACCAGATCCTTTATCATCCCCATGCATTTAACCTTCCTTGAATCAAAAGAATACAGATTTCCATAAGGTCTCGTGATCTGGAGACCCAACTTCTCCATTATAATTTTGGGCATAACATTATGAGAAGCCCCGGAGTCTAACATACAACTATGCAGCAACTGATCATGTATATTCAGGGTGATATAAAAGGGAGCGATGTTGTCTTTGGACCCTTCAAAATAAATACCAAAGGTGATGTTAGGTCTGTCATCTTCCAGATTGATAACATCAAACTGACTTTCTAGCTCATAGACACCCATCTCTTTGGAAATTTGCTTCCGATAAGAGGGATTTTTTTCTAATTCTACCAAAGGAATCGGTATCTTAATTTTGTTTACCTCATTTTCAAAACTGAAAGATGTGTTTACCTTGTCCGTTTCTTTGGTTGAGATTTCCGAATTTTTTCTTTCCGACTTACTTGTCTAGATCGCTTTATCACTGGTGATCCTAGTTGAAGACGTAACTTTATCTACTGGTCCGGTTTCTTGTGTTTGAGTTTCAACTTTTTTTACCTCGGACTCTTGAGTGCTTGCTACCTTGGTCTTGTTGCTGGGTAACAAGGTCTCTTTCGAAGGAGGTTCATAAGCTTGACCTTTTTGAAGGATTTTCATAGGTTTATTCGTTGAGGTGGGCTTACTCTTAGATCTTAGGTTGTACTTTGGTTGAAACTCGGCTATTATCATCTCTATTTCTAGTTGAGATAAACAGGGATCAATGTGATCACCTTCTTCATCCTCATTAGATGGTTGTGGGGTATTCAAATATTTTTCATAGTCTTCACGAGTCAGATACGGCTGCGAACAGTCATCACCGAAATTCGCGACTTCATCCTCGGAATCTCCAAAATCTTGGAGGTCGTTTACTCCTATAAAATTTTCGTTTTTTAGTGGTGCTTGTATTTTTTGATCTTCGTTCTTTATTTGTGTATGTTGATTTTGGGGATTTGGGTTTCTCCTGAAGTCTTTTTTATTAGAAGAATCAGCTTTAACCTCGTCCAACTCCATCCTAGATATTTTGTTGGACAGTTCTTTAATTACTCGGGCCATATCATCTACTCTGTCATCAGTGTATCTATTTGAGCCCGAAGGACCCACTGGTTCCCTATAGTGTCTATTCTCGCGGTTGACTGTTTCTACTTTAGCCTTTAATTTACCTGAAGCCATCATATTAGATTCTATTTCGACAGCATCGTCTTGCATTCTATTTAGGGTGGCTCCTCTTCTTTCTCGCAAAAGTAGTGCAAAATCCGGCTCGAAAGCTCCCGCGAAGGTTACTTTGGCTGAGGGTTCGGAGGGTTTAACAACGGCTGGAATATTATTATACAGTTTGTTGAATCTTAGAATAAATTCCATGACTATTTCTGAGTTCTTTTTCTTTAGGGACCCAAACTCGGTAAGGTAATATAAGTGATCTTTTCGCTCTCCCCATTGTCTGAGGAAAGCATCTTCCAAAGCGTCATATGTCCGGATAGAAGCTGTGGGGAGGCTCTGAAACCAAGTTCGGACCTGTCCTTCAAAGGTCTGGACAAGGAGTCTCGAATAGACATCTTCGTGCTCGGTACCACATATGTCTTCGAATTGGTCAAAGAAATTTATATGCTCGGCTGTGGTTAGATCTCCCTCGCCAGTGAACTTAGGAAGATTTTTGATGTAGCTTTTAGGAAGATCATGTAGGGGGATGGGAAAAACCAGGGGAGCGTATCTCACTGCTACTTTTGCGAATACTATGGGAGGAGGGACAGTCCCTTGACCTCCACCTCCTCCTCTAGGAGTGCCTCCACCACCTCCTCCGGCGGCCGCCATCGATTCGGGTATACAAAATGAGTGTGTAATACACTCAGGCGAGACCAGGAAGTTCTGTCGAAGAAAAGCCGGTATGTCAAATGTCGATGAACTTTCTAGAGGACCTTTTCCCTTGTGTACAGATGGGGAAGTCGAATGAATCTCACTCCTAACTTCGGAGCAGTTTGACGTCAGATATTTGGTATCAAACAAAGGACCGTGTGAAGTAGAAGGTTTTGAATGGCATTTAGTCTTTAAAAGTTGGTTTTTAGTCTTTAAAATTTTTTCAGGATCAGTAACAGGTGTAATCAGCTTACCATCTGGGATCTGTCTGGTATTCTTTCTACCGAATGCCAGTTTATTTTTTCATGGAGTCGCCAAGTGAAAGATTGAAAAAGCCTTAAATTGTGTGTACTCTATGTTCACTATCAAGGAGTAGCACTTTCAACGAAATAAAAGTCATTTTCCCAGGGAAAAGATTTTGTAACTTCGTCCCCGGCAACGGTGCCAGAAAGATGTTGTTCCTGAGTCTATACTTAAGGATTAAAAGTACAGTGTCAAGGCATCCGAAAGTAGGTGAGAGATGGGTAAGAGAGTAGCGTTAACCTTCGGTAGAGGAAACTAGGGAATATTTCTACATTGACGTCGTCTAGCTTCCAACTGTTCCTGAGTAGTTATATCTTGTTCAATGGCTGCCCATGAACGTTCAAGTTCATCCCGGTTATTAGCAGTTTTAAGGATTAAGTCAAAAAGGTTTAAGGCAATATGTGTTTGGTTTGATAGTCCGGGTTCGATATTAGGTTGTGTTGTTGCAGGGACAGTCATGGAGGAATAGTAAGAGTAAGAAAGGATTTAAAGAGAGATTAAATGTTGTCTCGATTTGGTCGAATAAAAGAGAATTTTACGTTTTAAGAATACAATAGGAATACAAATTGAAGGCTCTTTCCCGTAACTATATTATATTTTAACATAAAGGTGTGAGGTGAAAGAAGAACATTTAGCTGCATATAACGCAAGGTTCCTGTCAAAGAGAAAACTCACATATAAACAGAAGAGGAACTTAGTAAGGAAATAACTGACATAGCAAATAATATATGTAGAATTCTGAAAGTGCAGATTGGTCTTACACCCGTTGATAGCTGGTGCAGAGGAAAGACAATAAACAAATAAAGAAAACCAAAATCCTTTTGTTATAGTAGTGGTTGTACTAAATTATAACAAAGCACATCAATTATGAATAATGGAATGAAATGAAACATGAAATACGAAGAGACAAACTTGTAACACAGTCTTGAAGGAATCGAGAATCTCCAGATTTGCTTATATTAACTTCTCAAATGCAAAACCTCTATTACCATCGACACAAAAAAGGTCCAGCCTCGTTTATCTCTTTTTGTGATATATTTATACAATTTTACAGATCAGTTAGAATCTCAATGGTTACACAAATGTGGTTACAAACAAGAGGAGCGCAATCGCTCCCTTTCTCCCACTCTTTTTTCACTTGGTGCCAGGTGCTCGTCTTCGCGCAGATTTGGTGTAGGAGATACATCTATCCACAAACTGAGATACGAGTTGCGAAGGTTCTGCTTGACAGCTGGCCTCGACGAAGTAACATTCTCGAGCTAAGTGCTGCAGCTTGTCCCCCATTTGTGCATCGACGATGTCGAGGGCACTCAATTGCGTGCTGGACTGGATCAAATGCTTATCAATTCGGGCCATGTCTACCATATCTATCTGAGAGATATCGGTTGAATCTCTCTTATCATTTTCCTTCAGATCGAGTGAGATCTGTTCCACATTTATTTGCATCAATGCTTCTACATCGCCTTGGGTGTCAATATCCAATAGTTTGCCATCTATGGAGTTAAAACCTTCTTCTAAAGAGTGGGTTACCTTTTTGACTTTATCCTTTCCCAGGGAAATGTTATGCTCCCAATCTTTCAATAAAATATTGTCTCTGGTTTTTTTAGGGATGGAAAGCGTAGGAGCGCCTGTTGAAACCCTGTTATTTGTGGCGATTAACACGTCCTGGAAAGCGACCCAAGCAACTTTGGCCTCCCTTTCCCTGGCAGTCGGCTTCTTGGACACCTGATTCACCAACAGAAAGTTCTCCCGGATCTCTCCTATCCTGGCAAGCAAATTCTGCTGTGCCGAAAAGATTTTTCCCCGAATCTCGCTGGCTCGGGATTTAAATATGTTGATGTCTATTTCTCTGCTCTCGACGATTTCTTCCCGAGTCTCCAATTGTTCAATCAGATTTCTCTGTTGGCTCGCCTGCGCTCTACCATCTCAGACCACCAACTGTACTTGCTCAAGCTTGGTCTTGAGCATTTCTATTTCGTTTTTGTCGGCCACTCTGGCCTGTTCTATATCCATGCTGGCTTGACCTTTAGCATTCTTTGTGACTGTAGCCAATCTAGCCTCGAGGGTCCTGATTAGGCGATTTTTCCTTGTTAGTTGGTTATTTAAAAGCCCAACTGAGAATTGATTTGCCGAAGAGTATGCCCCCAACGTTCCCGCGATTTCAGTGGCGAGTTGGTCACTTTTCTTATTTTTTCTATCGGTCATGATTTTATATTTTTTCGCAGTGGACTCTCCTTCTTGATAGAACTCTCTTTTCACTACCGCCTTCCTCTTTTTATCAAAAAATAACTCATTTGGAGGGAGTTCCTCTGCTCTAATGGGCCTCAGTTCTTCATTAAATATCCACCCCTCACCAACATTTCCCTGTGCCGACTACAAGGGTGTGACCGAGGTGATGGGCTCTCCTATTTGTTTTGCCAAATATCTTGGAGTACTGATGGGATTCTACTCCTTTGGCGTACCAAGAGCCTCTGTTTCAGTCTCTGGCTTTTCTTCACTTGGTGGGCCTGGAGTTCTTACTTCAGCCTCCGAACTTTGTTTCCTTGGCAGGTCCGGAGTCTTCTCTCCTGCTTCAGGATTCTTCATTTGTTCACCTTACTGGTTTTTTCCAAGGATAGAAATTACATCCTCAGAATCTTCAGCGTCCTTCTGTTTTGTCTCGGAAGCAGCCAAACCTCCCAACACAGCGGGGAGACATCTTCGTCTATGTTCCTAGAATTTTAATACAGATGTTGTGTCTTCGGGTGCTAATTATTGGATCCGGGCTAGCACTTCTTCATAAGATCTCACCCCTTGGAAAACGTCGTCCGAGGGTGAATTTTCATGCTCAAATCTCTTGAGCCCGTAATGAGCCAAATGGTTGCTCACAACCCTCTGTGGATCATGTTTCTTAATTTCGATGGAGACCAAACTTAGGTCCTCCAGGGTAGCAGCCTCGGCTTTAGCATGCCTGAAATCTAATAAAGAATATGAATTTAGCCGAATGGGAAAAGAAGGCCATACCTTCTTTGTGTAACCCTTGAGTTCTTTGCTCACTCCTCCAATTACCGTTTGCCAGGCGACCTCTTGACAAGCCAGCTTGTCGGGAATGAATAAGGGCGGTGCATGAGGGGGAACAGAAGCCCCGAAGACTCTGAAATACGAAAACTCTGCCTCTACATACCAATACGCTATGCCACTCAGACCTGTTGCAATGTTGTCCGAGACGTGAGGTGGTGGGTACCCAAAAATGGCAATATGCAGGGGTACCATCACCCAGTTAAAAATCTCATATGTGAACTTTTCTGCTTTATTCTCCCATAGTTTGTCATGATACTCATGCACGGGTTTTTCTTGGACTGGATTCCAAGCCCAACTCATCAAAGGGAATGGTGTCATGGAGCATACCGCGTCCATGATATATGATGACATGAAAAACGAGGACAATTTTCCACTTGCCTTCTGCTCCCGATACTCTGTGACCTTGTTGGCCAAACTGTCTGAGACCATCTTTGCCCAATTAAATGAGCAACCTTCGGCAACCCGAAACATGAGAGGCACCCACGTGATGTAGAAATTTGATGTGTCTTCTCTCCCAAATAGTCGGCATGTCATCATGGCCACATATTTATACTGTGGCTCCAAAGAAGCGATAGAATATACGCCCTGGTCATTAGATCTGAATTTCGCGGCGCGCGAAACCCAATCTTTAATCAAACCAGGCATGGTTTTGTCGTACTGGGTGCACTCTTTCTCTTTGAATTCCTCCAGGAACTCAGCACCATATGTATATTCAGACGTCAAAGGTAGCTTGTACATAGTTTGTAGATGCTCGCGCCTAAAAGTCTCGACAGTAACTCGCTGGTTATTCATGATCGTCCTGGTAGGTAAGTCTACGTGGTCCAATGCCCACTGGATCATGTCGTAATATGGAAGCAACCGTGGCCTGGTTGCTACTCTGTGCATCCCAGATTGGATAATTATCTTGTACTTGGTGTGTAGATTATCCTTTTCGATGTCATCAGAGTCATCTGAGTAATCTACCAATTCTGCTTGCAGAACATTTGACACAAATGACCAGTCAGTGATCGACTCGACACTTCGGGGTGAAGTATCGACGACATTATCTGAGCCCTGTCCCGCGACTTCGACATTCACCTTTGCTTCTTTCCGCGGAGCCATGGCCGCAGTTTGCGTTTTCTCTCTCCTTCCATAGAACTGTGTATACATGCAGAAAGTAGTTAACTCAGAAACGATGAGCTCTTCTTGCTATGAAAAAATGCGTAACGAAACGTAGCTCTTGCATATATTTGAAAAAACGGTACCTTTCAAAACAAGCCTGTCAATTCGAAATTAGAAATAAATTTATGCCGTAAAAATCTGATCATACACATAGATTTACCTTATCTTCCCATTAATGTCATAAATTTTGGCGGTTTGATAGTCAGTCATAGTATGGAGAGAAAATAGCTACCTCGAAAAATGTGCAAGTCTCGATGCCCGGGACATATCTTGCTTTATTTTAAACTATTAAAACTTAGCAACGTTAATAACTTTCTCGTTGTTCGCTGCATCGTGGATTTTCTTTTGACACTTTGAGTCTTCAACTCGCGAGACTGGGAGGAACGATTTTGACTTAATTAACAGTAATTGCGATTTGGAGCGTCATTAATTTTATAATCAATTTATTCTCCATATCGCGACTCGGAACTTTGAAGACAAGTTTCTAGGAGATTAGTATGCCGAGTCACGAAACCCCGAGATGGCGATAATTAAGACTCAATTGGGGGGAAGAAAATCTTAGATTAGGCAATTAATTAATCATGTTATAATTACGTCGCGACTTCGTGAGTCGGGGTTTTAGACGTCGTAACTTTCTAAAAGATAGTGCCGAGTGGCGAAACGCCGAAGACATATTAACCATGGTTAGCCTTTTAGTGCCTACAATCCTTGTCCAGGGTTAGCCCAAAAGAACCTCGTGTTCTTGGCTCTCGGAGCTATAAAAACAAAAAATCAAATTTGGTGAACGTTGAGGCACGAAACCTCGACGATGTCTAATCACTGAGTTAAAATATTTGACCCTGATTACTATCTTGAGTGAAAATTTAAAATGAGTTCACCGTTTCGTGACTCAGGACGTGTGAATTCATGAGTTATAGTAGTCTGACTTGCGAGATCCCGAAGTAAAACAAAAAGAGCGACATTCTTACGAAAGTGGATTTGTTTCGAGAGTAGAAAAGCATTGCTGCTTATGTAATAAGGTTGCAGAGTTTTCAAAGTCTCGGGGAGAAAAATCAAAAGACCATCTTTAGATTTCAAGTATCGAAAAATGAAAAATGTGAAGGGTAAAAAAATAAAAACAAGGGCGACTCCAACATAGGCTCCAACTAGGGATCCCTCCTTCCTGTGAGGTGGGAAGAACAGTAGAACACGTGCTAATATTGGGTAAATGGAGTCGAGAACTAAAATAGGCAGAAAGATTCCAAGTAAAAAGGATCAAAGGGGGGGGAAAGACTCCGCTCTTTACCTCGAGAGGTTTTTCAAAATCAGATACTCTTTCTAAACACAGTTGTAGTCCCTTTCACAATTTTCCCTTTCCCACTACTAACTTTGGGTATGTTTTAAGACATTCGAAACAACCCTAGGAGATTTAACAGATCTTGTGATTCTTAGCTTGCATCAAAAGAATGAGATTATATATTTTTAAATCGGGAAGTCTCGTCTGAATTTGGGGTGTTGATCAGGTTTTTAGAAAACATTGGTTACCAGAGTAGAGTGATATTCATGTATAACAACCTTACAGATATCTCAGATATTGCTTCACTGCCAGCGAGCCTGTTCAGTACCCCGGTGAAGTTGCCTGACCCCTTTTTCTAAATTTCCTTTCACCACTTCGGAAAATATTTATGCATTTAAATGCTGAGACGAGGGAAATTGATTACCACCGAGTCTGTTGCCCTTTTGGTTGGAATGGCTTCCACCCACTTAGTAAAATAATCCGTACCTGTTAGAATCCATTTATGCTGAGAACTGGAATGGGGATTAATTTCCCATATAAAGTCAAGACCCCATTGTTGAAATGGAGCTTCAGCTTTGACTGGAACGAGTGGCAGTGTCGGGAGCTTCTGTTTACCAGCGAATATTTGACAAGGGTTGCAAGTACGCACTTTGGAATTAACGTCCGAAAATAGTTTCGGCCAATAGTATCTGGCCCTCAAGATCTTGTAGGATGTGGCTCTCCATGCGTGGTGTCCTCCACAGACTCCTTCGTGAAATTTCTCTATAACCCATGGAGTTTCCGACTCAACCAAACAGACCAGTAGGAACCCGAGTGGATCCTTCCAATATAGTTGATTTTCGGCGATGCAATATTTTACAGCATGAAGTTCTAAAGTTATGCATTTGGCTGGTGATAGTCCATCTGGACATTTCAGGTTTGACAAGTAGAACACTATGTCTTTATACCAGCCCGACGATATGAAGTTTTCTTCGACCTTGCTTAAATTTGTCTGGTCATTCGGCCCTTGCAGGCGTGCGTCCTCGTCTTCCGCTTGGAGGCAACTAATATCAAGATCTCTAAGATTCGACTCAGCCAAGAGTTTGGCCAAACCCTACCCCTTTATCAATCTAGTCGGCTTGACTTCCAGATCGAATTCCTGTATTTTAGCGAGCCAGCGCCCTCGTTTTTCGTCATTGTCTGGCTGTACCAATATATCTTTCACAGCACTGGTAGGTACGTACGCGATAATTTTTTAATGAAGTACATAGGTTCTGAATTCTTTTAGCGCTTTTACCATTGTGTACGCCTGTTTTTCTATTATGTCATACTTTAGTTCGGTGTCTCTAAGGCTCTTACTAAAAAACGCAATCAGTCGTTCGAAACCTTCGTCATCCTTTTGCAGGAGCATCGCGGCGATAGTATGTTCAGAAGCAAACAAGAAGATGAGGATATCTTTCAAGTAATCTGGGCTTGCTAACACAGGTGCCTCGCTGATGACTTTTTTAATATGCGCGAACGATGCTTTAGCCTCGGTCATCCAATTTACTCTGCTATCTTTCTTCAACATTCCTGTGATCAATTTGACAATCTCAGTAAAATTGGGGATAAACCTTTGTAAAAAATTTATTGTACTTAAGAAAGATTGAATTTCTTTTACGTTTCTGGGAATGTTTATAGTTTCTATTGCTTCAATCCTCTTAGGATCAATCCTAATCCCATCCTTAGATATGATATGCCCCAGAATCTTACCTTCCTACATAGCGAAATGTGATTTCTTTGGGTTCAAAGACAGACCATACCTGCGACATTTTTCGAAAGTCTGTTTTAGATGGATCAAATGTTCTTCATCGGTTTTAGAAAAAACCGTCAAATCGTCGAGGTAGATGACTACGAACTTGTCTCTTTCTCCTACAAAATAAATGTCCATAGTGCACTGGAATGTAGCTCCTGCTTTCATCAAACCAAACGGCATTTTATCATACATGAATGTACCCCATGGTGTGGTGAAAGCAGTTTTTTCTCTGTCTTGCTCGTTCATGGCGTTTTGGTTATACCCAGAGAACCCATCTATCAAAGACATTCTATTTTCTCCGACTACCTTTTCTAGGACGTGGTCCATTTTGGGGAGCAGATAATTATCCTTGAGAGAAGACTTATTCAAATTTTGGAAATCCACACACAGTCTGATTTCTCCGTTCTTTTTCCTGACCGGGAACAAATTTTCCACCCAGTCCGAATGTTGATAGACCTTTTAGTGTTGATGCGGTTTGCCCATAATGTGTATTTTAAGTGCACATGCCAAGACCTTTTATTTTCATCCAGTACCTTCTTGATTATGTTCACCAGGATCTTGTTAGATGATTCAGCCAATCCGTTCCCCTGAGGGTAGTATGCAGTGGAATGACCGAGAACGATATTATACTTCTAACAGAAGCTGATCATGGCCATAGATTTGAATCCCTGGGCATTTTCGGTAACTATTTTTCAGGGACACCTGAATCTTGACAAGATATTGTCCTCCAAGAAATCGATTACCAGCGAGTTTGTTGCCCTTTTGGTTGGAATGGCTTCCACCCACTTAGTAAAATAATCCGTAGTTGTTAGAATCCATTTATGCTGAGCACTGGAATGGGGATTAATTTCCCCTATAAAGTCTAGACCCCATTGTTGAAATGGAGCTTCAACTTTGACTGGAACAAGTGGCAGTGCCGGGAGCTTTTGTTTACCAGCAAATATTTGACAAGGGTTGCAAGTACGCACTTTGGAATTTCGGCCAATAGTATCCGGCCCTCAAGATCTAGTAGGTTGTGGCTCTCCATGCGTGGTGTCCTCCACAGACTCCTTCGTGAAATTCCTCTATAACCCATGGAGTTTCTGACTCAACCAAACAGACCAGTAGGAAACCGAGTGGATCCTTCCAGTATAGATGATTTTCGGCGATGCAATATTTTACAGCATGAAGTTTTAAAGTTCTGCATTTGGCTGGTGATAGTCCATCTGGACATTTCAGGTTTGACAAGTAGAACACTATGTCTTTATACCAGCCCGACGATATGAACTTTTCTTCGACCTTGCTTAAATTTGTTTGGTCATCCGAAACTTGCAAGCGTGCGTCTTCGTCTTCCCCTTGGAGGCAATTAATATCAAGAGCTCTTAGATTCGACTCAGCCAAGAGTTTGGCCAGACCCTTCCCCTTTATCAATTTAGTCGGCTTGACTTCCAGATCAAATTCCTATATTTTAGTGAGCCAGCGCCCTCGTTTTCTGTCACTTTATGGCTAAACCAATATATCTTTCACAACACTGGTAGGTACGTATGCGATAATTTTTGAATGCATTACATAGGTTCTGAATGCTTTTAGCACTTTTACCATTGCGTACGCCTATTTTTCTATTATGTCATACTTTAGTTCGGTGTCTCTAAGGATCTTTCTAAAAAACGCGATCGGTTGTTCGAAACCTTTGTCATCCTTTTGCAGGATCACCGCGGCGATAGTATGTTCAAAAGAAAACGAGAAGATGAGGAAATCTTTCAAGTAATCTGGGCTTGCTAACACAGGTGACTCGCTGATGACTTTTTTAATATGCGTGAACGATGCTTTAGCCTCGGTCTTCCAATTTAATCTGCTATCTTTCTTCAACATTCCTGTGATCAATTTGACAATATCAACAAAATTGGGGATAAACCTTCGTAAAAAATTTATTGTACTTAAGAAAGATTGAATTTCTTTTACGTTTCTGGGAATGTTTATAGTTTCTATTGCTTCAATCCTCTTAGGATCAATCCTGATCCCATCCTTAGATACGATATGCCCCAGAAGCTTACCTTCCCGCATAGAGAAATGTGATTTCTTTGGGTTCAAAGACAGACCATACCTGGGACATTTTTCGAAAGTCTCTTTTAGATGGACCAAATGTTCTTCATCGGTTTTAGAAAAAACTGTCAAATCATCGAGGTAGATGACTACGAACTTGTCTCTTTCTCCTACGAAAGCAATGTCCATAGCGCGCTGGAATGTATCTCCTACATTCATCAAACCAAACGACATTTTATTATACATGAATGTACCCCATGGTGTGGTGAAAGCAGTTTTTTCTCTGTCTTGCTCGTTCATGATTTGGTTATACCCAGAGAACCATTCTATCATAGACATTCGATTTTCTCTGACTACCTTTTCTAGGACGTGGTCCATTTTGGGGAGCGGATAATTATCCTTGAGAGAAGACTTATTCAAATTTCGGAAATCCACACAGTCTGATTTCTCCGTTCTTTTTCCTGACTGGGACCAAATTTTCCACCCAGTCCGAGTACCTCAGAGGTACGATTATTTTCGCATTTAAAAGCTTCTTAACTTCCTTTTCAATCACGGGCAACAAAATGGGGTTAATTTGCCTAATCTTTTGCCTAAACGGATTGACCCCGGGCTTCAAAGGTATCTTGTGCTCAATTATGGAAGTGTCATATGTTCTAAGCTCATCATAGGACCAGGCGAAAACATCTTTGTACTGTCTG
>JZKD02S1693677.1:44240-62248 GCA_000966675.3 Picea glauca | reverse complement strand
AAAATCCCAAAAGGTAAGTAGATGAGGGGATAAAGTGTGGAAAGTGAAAATTATGGTTGGGAATGACACGATGACTTGTTCAGAGGACCTCCTAGTAGAAAACCTATCCCTAAGGGTGACCCACTTGCTAGGGCGCAATGTCAACCACCAAAGTAAAACAAGGCAAAGAGCATAATGTCCAAGAAAATGTTACATAATCAAAAGAATAAATAGATGCAAAAAAATAAAATGCCTCAAATATTGAAATGACACTCACCATAATACCTGGATTGTACCTCATGGAGCAAGACCCAATGTCTTCTGGAAGCCAATTGATGTGGTGGATACCATCGTGATGAAACTTGAGTTGTGGTGGTGAAGTGGGTCTCTGTCTGTGCAAGTGGACACTGTTGGTCATGCCATCTCTCAGTACTCCATGTTTACAACCTAAGGGCCTTGAGACATCATCTCCTTAGTTATCCCTAGGAGTTGGGGATAACATGATGGATGGAGGATGATAACCTTAAAGTTTCATAAGTGGGAACATTTTTATGAAGTATGGAAAGATGTGTTGTATCACCGTTTTGCTAAGGGAAACCACTTGACCCATTGTGTCTATTTATCAAGTGCAAAGAAACTAAGATACCCTTCTAGAAATTTATTAACAACCTCATTTTTCCCATCAGGTTGAGGATGGTAAGAAGAGATATAGTGAATTGAGTACCCAAATAAGAAAAGAATTCACTTAAAAAATTACTATTAAAAATTAGATTTGTATCACTTACAATAATATTGAGGATTCCATGTAGCTTCTGAGCTATTTCTATGAATGTTTCATCCATTGTACTTCTTTTTAAAATGATGAGAAAGAGAGAAAAATGGGCATACTTTTTGAGTTGATCCACCATTACCATGATGACATTCTTTCCTTGAGACTTTGGTAGACTTGTAATACAATCCATCGAGATCTCTTCCCAAAACTAATGCGGTATTTCTAATGGTTGTAGAAGACATGAGGTCTTGATTGTCTCTCATTTATTCTATTGGAAAAACATTCAACCACATAATTTTTAAAATTAGTTTTAAGACCTTCCCTGAAAAAATCCTTCTTGATCCCATGGTAAGCTTTGAGGAACCCTAATTAATCTCCTATAAGAGAAGTGTGCAATTCCAAAATGACATTCTATTTGAGTTCGGAATTATTACATAAGTATAGGAAATCTTGATACCACAGTGAATCATTCTTCCACAAAGAATTATGTAATGCACTTAGGTCCTCTTGTAGTTGTTGAACGATATTTCATACCTTTTGATTTTGCTTCCATTCTATCCTTGCTTCTTCCACCCAATCATATTGTGAAATGGAAATAGCACAAATTATGCCCTCTATGTCTTCTTCTTTCCTTGAAACTACATCTCCTTTTGATCTTGCTTCCATTGTATCCTTGTTTCTTTCACCCAATAAGATTGTGAAAATGAAATAGCACAAAGTAAGCCCTTTGTTTCTTCTTCTTTCCTTGAAAATGCATTTACCACCACATTTTTTCTTAATATAATTTCAAAGTCATAACTTAACATCTTTGTAACCCATTTATTTCTCTTCTAAAGATAATCATTGGTCCAAGAAATACTTCATACTATCATGAACAATGTTTACCTTGAAGTGTCTTCCTATTAGGCAAGGACAACATTTCTTAACTACATGCAATATTGCCAACATTTTATTTTGATGAATGGTTTGAGTTAGTTATTTTTTTTCTTTAAGCTAGTTTCTTTCAAAGGTAACAAGCCTTCCTTCTTGCACTAAACTTGCACCAATGGAATTCCCTAAGACTTCACACTCCACAATAAAGATTTTGTGAAGTTAGGAGTGACTAGGATAGGAGTTGTACACATCCTACTTAAGCTTTTCAAAATATTTGGTGGCTTCTTGAGTCCAAGAAAATACCCTCCTTTTTCAATAACATTATTAAATGTGATATATTTGACCATAATACTTTACAAAATTACAATGATATCTCATAAGTCCTAAGAATCCTCCAATATTATTCAATTTTTGGGAATGTGCATTCCATCATAGCTTTAATTTTGTTGGGGTCCACTTTGACACCTACATGAGATCCAATGTGACCCAAATATTCCACTTCTTTAACCCTAAAGGCACACTTGGAAGGCTTTGCATATAGTTTTTTCTCCTCCAATAGTTTTAAAGAACCATGTCAACATGTTGTACATGCTCTTCCCAAGGTTTTTTGTATATTAGTATATCATAAAAAAATAGTAACAAAAATTTTCTGAGGAAGGGTTTGAAAATAGGAGTCATCAAGATTTGAAATGTGGAAGGTGCAGTAGTAAGTTCGAACAACATCACTAAAAAAATATAATAACCTTCATGTATTCTAAAGGTTATTTTGAGGAATTCTTCTTGCCTCGTTATGATTGGATGATATCCAAAATGAAGATTCAACTTGGTAAATACAATTTCTTTCTTCAATTCATCTAATAATTCATCAATGATAGGAATATGAAACTTATATTTAATGTTAATTGACGCAGGCCCCCACCTCAGTAGGGTCTGTTGACCTCTTGGTCTTTGGATCTTCCAATTCCTGGGCCGAAATGGCTCCTTTGGTCCCCACTGGAACCCTTTACACATATAACCACAAGTCTCCTTTTATATGCTCCGTCTGCGCAAACATGCACTAGGCACGAGCCTTCACTCCACGTGACCACTGGAATGACCATAGACTTATCCCCAAAAGTTGTGTCGTGTTTCGCGATTTAGGGAATTTCATTGTGAGGCACCCCCACTCCTCCAATTCCTGAAACCTTGAAATGGGCTAACGATCCCTATCTCCTCCCTTAAACTCTTCACTGATGTGACCCTCTACTGCGACCTGGGGCCCAACCTTCGAGCACGTCAAGACTTCGTGTGTTAGGGATTTGTGAAGTGACTATCTCCCCTTCTCCCGAAATGCGAAACCGCGATGACTGCTTATGCCAGATCGACGGTCCTGATTTCCCCCACGATCTGATGGTCCAGATCCTTTTTCTCATGAAGTTGGGATTTTGCGACTCGCAACTTCTGGGCAGCAAGTTCCTCCACTCTCCCGAATCCTGAAATGTCAATATTTCGGAGTGCCCAATCAACGGCTCATGCTCCTCTGGATCTAACAATTGTTCTCTCTCCTAAGCTTGTGAGTGTTGAAAAGTCTCAGTCTTATCCTCTCCGTGGATCTACTGGATCCAACAGTCCACGAAAATCAGTGTTTCACCTTCCACAAATTTCCACTGTCCATTCAGGCTCTCAATAGTTACTCGCCAAATAACTCGGCATCTTTCCTCCTGAGCTTGATTTCTACAAGGTGACTTCGACCCTCGTCTGTCCTCTGGACTTTCCAAGTCTCTATCCCTCCTGAGATTGATTCTTGCTGCAAACTCAAGGATTCTAAGGAATTCTTGCACGCACTCCTTGTGGCCCTCACGATAATCCCTGATTATCTAATATCTCCCAACTCTGTGTACTCCTTGCGACAAAAGTTCTTCAACCGCTCCCTTGGGTTGGAAAAGTCTAAGACTTTTCTCAGCCTGCGAACACCTTGCTTGGCTTTATGCTATACTTGCACTTCTATTGGTATAAGAACAACTCTATCTCTCTTGAGATTTTCTGAGGTCAAACTCAAAATCTTGTCAACACACTCCTTAAGGACCTTCATTGAACTCCTTGCAGGAATTCTCAGGAAGAGAAACAATTTAAACTCTTACTCTCCTCACAAAATTCATACATTCAACATGAAATCATACACATAAAGAATTGAAACAAATGCATAACAGAGCATATAAGCAAACTGTAAACATACCATTCAATAGATGTAAACAATAACCATAACAACACCATGAAATTGGATCAAAGCATTCTTATATTAATTCAAGTGCTTCTTTACATGGTTCAATAGTAGCAACTATCTGCTCATATAACTTCTACAATCTATGTTCTTCTCTTCTCTCCTACGTTCTCTTGCTCTACAACTTCTTTACAATACAATACCTCTACGAGGGAGCTTTCTTGAGTTTTCCCTCCTACAACTCTAAGCTATCTTATCGAATTAAAGACTACAACTACTTTACATTTATTACATTAAATACCTACAACTGGCAGATGAGAGCAACGCTCAAGATATTCATTACAACCCCCAAAACATTTAAGAGAAAATATATCTTTTCAGATATTACATTAATGTGCCATCCTTTGAAATTCAAAATGTCTTCAAAATGCGCGTTGGTGTATATCCAGCTGTCCTCCACTTGCGCTTTCTTGTGATGCTCCTGCATCATACTCCTTTGGATGAAAAATTCATGGACTCCTATCCATGAGCTCCTGCACTGTCTATCCATGCTTCTGGATATCTACTTCACTTTCCCAACCGACATCCTCAATCGAGTGTCCCTTCCATTTTATCGTATATTCAAAATATGTCTTCCTTCGATTTTTCTTACCAACTCTCTGATCAATGATCTTTTCCATCTGCGGATTTTCAGCTATAGGCATCTACTTGACCCACTGAAATTCCTTTTGATTCTCTTCTCCTCTCGTTTCATTTTCTCTGTAAGGGTACATATATGATATGCCCACATCATCTGGCAATTCTATTTCATAAGCATTGGCCTCAAATTTCAGTAAAATCTTACATGGCCCTATATTTTTCATCTTCAGTTTGTTATATGTTCCCCTTGGGAACCTTTCTTTTCTTATATGTGCTAAGACCAAATCTCCCACTTCGAATTGAAGCTCTCTCCTGTACTGATCTGTTCTGCACTTGTATTCCTGGTTGGAACTCTGCAACCGCTCTTTAATCTTATTGTGGAGCTCCTACATCTCTGCTGCAAAATCTTCCGCTCCAACACTCCTGAACTCATTATGCTCCAAGTCTCTCAACTCAGGTACTCCCCTTCGCTGCATTCCATACATTATCTGAAATGGGATTTGTCCTGTGCTCCGGTTAGGTGAGTCATTATATGAAAATTCTGCTTACGACAGAATCTAATCCCACTGACTATGATGTTCAGTTACTAAACTCCTCAATAATTCCCCCAAACTTTGATTTAATACCTCAGTTTGTTCTTCTGTTTGAGGGTGATATGATGAGCTAAAAGATAAATTTGTCCCTAGTTTTTTCCATAGTGTCCTCCAGAAATGACTAACGAATTTGGTATCTCTTTCCGAAACAATACTCTTGGGTAAACCATGAAGTTGAACAACTTCTTTGAAAAACATGTTTGCCATGTGTGTTGCCTCACTGGTTTTCTGACATGGAATAAAATGTGCCATTTTTGAGAATCTGTTGACTACCACGAATATGGAATCACAACCTCTCTGTGTCCTAGGCAGTCCCAACACAAAATCCATGCTTACCATGTCCCACGACCTCTCTGGTATTGGCAATGGTTGATACAACCCTGTATTTTTTCTTTTCCCCTTTGTGTGCTGGCAGATTCATTTGTTGATAAATTTCTTGACATCCGTCCTCATCCCTGGCCAATAATACAAATTGTTCAGTTGCACAAATGTTTTGTCATGGCCGAAGTGTCCAACTAATCCCCCACTATGTTTTTCCTTCAAAAGGTTTTCTCCCATAGAACTCTTCGGGATACAAAACTGATTTTCTTTAAATAACAATCCATCTTGAATTAAGTATTCAACCCATTGGATTTTATCTCTCAGAACATGATTCTCACATGCTTCATAAGCATCCTTGAAATCTGAATCATCCATGTACATTTCCTTAAGGCTATCAAAACCTAAGGTCTTCACACGAAACTTCTGCATAATTAAACATTTCCTATTCAATGCATCAACAACCTTGTTAACATTTCTAGAAATGTTCTTTATAACAAAAGTAAAGTTCTGCATAAATTCAACCCATTTTGCATTTTTCTGGTTCAGTTTTTCCTGTCTGGTTATAAACTGTAAGGCCTAGTTGTCACTATACAAAAAAAACTCTTTCGGAACCAGGTAGTGCCTCCATTTCTTCAATGCTTGTATGACTGCATAAAAATCTTTATCATACGTGGAATATTTCATCTTGGTCTCGTTCAACTTCTCACTTAAGTATGCAACTGGTCTATTGTCTTGACTTAATACTACTCCAATCGTGAATCCACTTGCTTCACATCTCACATGAAATGTTTTACTGAAATCTGGCAGATGCAGAACTGACTATCTAGTGATATTCTCCTTTAACAACTTGAAACTTTCCTCCGCTTCCTCTGTCCAATGAAAATATTTATGTCTTTTCTTGACTATGTCCATCATTGGCACACAAATCCCACTAAAATTTCTGATGAACTTCCTGTAAAAACTGGCTAATCCATGGAATCTTTTGACTTCAAAGATATTCCTTGGCGACGACCATTCTTTGATCGCTTTTACCTTTTCTGGATCCATCTTCAACTCATTCTAAGAGATCACAAAGCCTAAATAAATAGGCTATGTCTTCATAAAGGATGACTTCTTCAGATTTATCAACAACTTCTCTTGCTGCAACCTCCTCATCACTAAAGTTAAATGTCTCAAATGCTCCTCCTCAGTCTTACTGAAGATCAGTATATCATTAAGATATACAATTACAAACTTCCCAATGAAATATTTCAAGACTTCGTTCATAAATCTCATAAAAGTACTTGGCGCATTCGTTAAGCCAAACGACATGACAATCCATTCATACAGTCCTTCATTCGTATTGAATGTTGTCTTCCATTCATCACCTTCCCTCATTCTAATCTGATGATATCCTCTTTTCAAATCAATTTTTGAAAAAAACTTTGCTCCACTAGAGCAATCCATCAAGTCATCCATCCTACGTAAAGGGAATCTATACCTGATGGTGATTTTGTTTATATCCCTCAAGTCTGTACACATCCTCCATCCACCCTCCTTCTTCGGACTTAACACTGTAGGTACAATGCATGGACTCAAGCTTTCTCTAATCAACCCTTTGTCCATCAAATCCTAGACTTGCTTCTTAACCTCTTCATTCTACTGCGACATCAATCTGTATGCAACTTTGTTTGGTAGACTCGCCCCTGATATAAGGTCGATGTGATGGCTTATACTTCTGATGGGCGGCAACGAACAAGGTAAATTGTTCACCACTATATCATCGGAATTCTCCAACAGTTCATGAATCTCCTCAGGTAGATCATCTATTGAGGTACTGGTCAATATGACTCTAGGTTTTCTCACCACAACAAACTGCATTTCTTCATCTTTCTTGACTTCATCCAGAAGTTCCTTCCCACTCACGAGGAGTATAGTATTTCTTGTTTCTTCTTTCACCTTCTTGTCTTCAATTGGCAACAACAATGCGTCCTACCATTCTTCTCCAAGGTGTATGTGTTCTTTCTTCCATCATGAATAATTTTTTTGTCATATTGCCACGGTCTTCCCAACAAAAGATGACAGACATCCATGGGAATAACATCACATAAGATCTCATCTTTGTATCCCCCTATCTTAAATTCGACTAAACATTGTTTAGTGACAGTTACTTGATGTCCTTTTTGCAACCACGAAACCTTGTATGGGATTGGATGTGCAACTGTCTCCAACTCCAGCTTTTCCACCATCTCTGTGGATACTATATTATCCATACTTCCACTATCAACTATCACCTTACATACCCTATCCTTGGTCTTGAAAGAAGTCCTAAATAAGTTGTTCCTTTGGATTGGATTCTCGATCTTTTTCTCTGGCTTTAAGAGAATTTTCCTCATCATCAAGGATCTTCCACCTTCTGCATCGTCTACCTCAACATTTGGCCTTTGCGCCTCTGAAATGTGAGATTCTCCTCCTCCATCTCCTTTTCTATCGGGACATTCCCACGATTTGTGTCTGATATTGCCACATACAAAACACTTTATTTCACCTCCTCTGCCTCTGCCTCTTCCTCTTGCTCGAGGAAAAGTGTTCCTATCGGCATACTATCCTCCTTGTGAGATTCCTCCCCTTTTTGGGTGGTTATGAGGTTTCTTCTCTTCATCCTTGGGATTTTGTACTCTGTCCTGGGCAACTTCTTTGCCTCTACTCTAACTTCTACCTCTGCCCCTTTGACCTTGATTTCAGGTCAATTTCACTTCTTCCTTTGAAGCAATCTGATAAGCATCTTCTACATTCTTGATTCTCACCATGCTCATCTCATCTTGAATCTCATATCTCATGACATTCATGTATCTGGCGACTTTTTCATTGTCACTCTCGTGATGACCAGCTCTGATGTTTAACCTGTAAAATTCCTCAGTGTATTCCTTCATTGTCATCCCTTTCTGTCTTAAATTCCGCATTCTTCGAAACAGATTGATTTGATAATCCCTGGGTATGAATTTGGCTTTCATCTTGGCGACCATCCTATCTTAACTTTTAATTCTTTGTTTTCCTTTGCAATGCTTGTCAACCTGTAGTTCATCCCACCACAGTGTTGCGTTCCCTTTTAGTATAGTGACAACGTGNAAAATCCCAAAAGGTAAGTAGATGAGGGGATAAAGTGTGGAAAGTGAAAATTATGGTTGGGAATGACACGATGACTTGTTCAGAGGACCTCCTAGTAGAAAACCTATCCCTAAGGGTGACCCACTTGCTAGGGCGCAATGTCAACCACCAAAGTAAAACAAGGCAAAGAGCATAATGTCCAAGAAAATGTTACATAATCAAAAGAATAAATAGATGCAAAAAAATAAAATGCCTCAAATATTGAAATGACACTCACCATAATACCTGGATTGTACCTCATGGAGCAAGACCCAATGTCTTCTGGAAGCCAATTGATGTGGTGGATACCATCGTGATGAAACTTGAGTTGTGGTGGTGAAGTGGGTCTCTGTCTGTGCAAGTGGACACTGTTGGTCATGCCATCTCTCAGTACTCCATGTTTACAACCTAAGGGCCTTGAGACATCATCTCCTTAGTTATCCCTAGGAGTTGGGGATAACATGATGGATGGAGGATGATAACCTTAAAGTTTCATAAGTG
This sequence comes from Picea glauca, assembly GCA_000966675.3. Taxonomy (NCBI): domain Eukaryota; kingdom Viridiplantae; phylum Streptophyta; class Pinopsida; order Pinales; family Pinaceae; genus Picea; species Picea glauca. The sequence continues at coordinate 53,244 of JZKD02S1693677.1, read as the reverse complement.
GGAACATTTTTATGAAGTATGGAAAGATGTGTTGTATCACCGTTTTGCTAAGGGAAACCACTTGACCCATTGTGTCTATTTATCAAGTGCAAAGAAACTAAGATACCCTTCTAGAAATTTATTAACAACCTCATTTTTCCCATCAGGTTGAGGATGGTAAGAAGAGATATAGTGAATTGAGTACCCAAATAAGAAAAGAATTCACTTAAAAAATTACTATTAAAAATTAGATTTGTATCACTTACAATAATATTGAGGATTCCATGTAGCTTCTGAGCTATTTCTATGAATGTTTCATCCATTGTACTTCTTTTTAAAATGATGAGAAAGAGAGAAAAATGGGCATACTTTTTGAGTTGATCCACCATTACCATGATGACATTCTTTCCTTGAGACTTTGGTAGACTTGTAATACAATCCATCGAGATCTCTTCCCAAAACTAATGCGGTATTTCTAATGGTTGTAGAAGACATGAGGTCTTGATTGTCTCTCATTTATTCTATTGGAAAAACATTCAACCACATAATTTTTAAAATTAGTTTTAAGACCTTCCCTGAAAAAATCCTTCTTGATCCCATGGTAAGCTTTGAGGAACCCTAATTAATCTCCTATAAGAGAAGTGTGCAATTCCAAAATGACATTCTATTTGAGTTCGGAATTATTACATAAGTATAGGAAATCTTGATACCACAGTGAATCATTCTTCCACAAAGAATTATGTAATGCACTTAGGTCCTCTTGTAGTTGTTGAACGATATTTCATACCTTTTGATTTTGCTTCCATTCTATCCTTGCTTCTTCCACCCAATCATATTGTGAAATGGAAATAGCACAAATTATGCCCTCTATGTCTTCTTCTTTCCTTGAAACTACATCTCCTTTTGATCTTGCTTCCATTGTATCCTTGTTTCTTTCACCCAATAAGATTGTGAAAATGAAATAGCACAAAGTAAGCCCTTTGTTTCTTCTTCTTTCCTTGAAAATGCATTTACCACCACATTTTTTCTTAATATAATTTCAAAGTCATAACTTAACATCTTTGTAACCCATTTATTTCTCTTCTAAAGATAATCATTGGTCCAAGAAATACTTCATACTATCATGAACAATGTTTACCTTGAAGTGTCTTCCTATTAGGCAAGGACAACATTTCTTAACTACATGCAATATTGCCAACATTTTATTTTGATGAATGGTTTGAGTTAGTTATTTTTTTTCTTTAAGCTAGTTTCTTTCAAAGGTAACAAGCCTTCCTTCTTGCACTAAACTTGCACCAATGGAATTCCCTAAGACTTCACACTCCACAATAAAGATTTTGTGAAGTTAGGAGTGACTAGGATAGGAGTTGTACACATCCTACTTAAGCTTTTCAAAATATTTGGTGGCTTCTTGAGTCCAAGAAAATACCCTCCTTTTTCAATAACATTATTAAATGTGATATATTTGACCATAATACTTTACAAAATTACAATGATATCTCATAAGTCCTAAGAATCCTCCAATATTATTCAATTTTTGGGAATGTGCATTCCATCATAGCTTTAATTTTGTTGGGGTCCACTTTGACACCTACATGAGATCCAATGTGACCCAAATATTCCACTTCTTTAACCCTAAAGGCACACTTGGAAGGCTTTGCATATAGTTTTTTCTCCTCCAATAGTTTTAAAGAACCATGTCAACATGTTGTACATGCTCTTCCCAAGGTTTTTTGTATATTAGTATATCATAAAAAAATAGTAACAAAAATTTTCTGAGGAAGGGTTTGAAAATAGGAGTCATCAAGATTTGAAATGTGGAAGGTGCAGTAGTAAGTTCGAACAACATCACTAAAAAAATATAATAACCTTCATGTATTCTAAAGGTTATTTTGAGGAATTCTTCTTGCCTCGTTATGATTGGATGATATCCAAAATGAAGATTCAACTTGGTAAATACAATTTCTTTCTTCAATTCATCTAATAATTCATCAATGATAGGAATATGAAACTTATATTTAATGTTAATTGACGCAGGCCCCCACCTCAGTAGGGTCTGTTGACCTCTTGGTCTTTGGATCTTCCAATTCCTGGGCCGAAATGGCTCCTTTGGTCCCCACTGGAACCCTTTACACATATAACCACAAGTCTCCTTTTATATGCTCCGTCTGCGCAAACATGCACTAGGCACGAGCCTTCACTCCACGTGACCACTGGAATGACCATAGACTTATCCCCAAAAGTTGTGTCGTGTTTCGCGATTTAGGGAATTTCATTGTGAGGCACCCCCACTCCTCCAATTCCTGAAACCTTGAAATGGGCTAACGATCCCTATCTCCTCCCTTAAACTCTTCACTGATGTGACCCTCTACTGCGACCTGGGGCCCAACCTTCGAGCACGTCAAGACTTCGTGTGTTAGGGATTTGTGAAGTGACTATCTCCCCTTCTCCCGAAATGCGAAACCGCGATGACTGCTTATGCCAGATCGACGGTCCTGATTTCCCCCACGATCTGATGGTCCAGATCCTTTTTCTCATGAAGTTGGGATTTTGCGACTCGCAACTTCTGGGCAGCAAGTTCCTCCACTCTCCCGAATCCTGAAATGTCAATATTTCGGAGTGCCCAATCAACGGCTCATGCTCCTCTGGATCTAACAATTGTTCTCTCTCCTAAGCTTGTGAGTGTTGAAAAGTCTCAGTCTTATCCTCTCCGTGGATCTACTGGATCCAACAGTCCACGAAAATCAGTGTTTCACCTTCCACAAATTTCCACTGTCCATTCAGGCTCTCAATAGTTACTCGCCAAATAACTCGGCATCTTTCCTCCTGAGCTTGATTTCTACAAGGTGACTTCGACCCTCGTCTGTCCTCTGGACTTTCCAAGTCTCTATCCCTCCTGAGATTGATTCTTGCTGCAAACTCAAGGATTCTAAGGAATTCTTGCACGCACTCCTTGTGGCCCTCACGATAATCCCTGATTATCTAATATCTCCCAACTCTGTGTACTCCTTGCGACAAAAGTTCTTCAACCGCTCCCTTGGGTTGGAAAAGTCTAAGACTTTTCTCAGCCTGCGAACACCTTGCTTGGCTTTATGCTATACTTGCACTTCTATTGGTATAAGAACAACTCTATCTCTCTTGAGATTTTCTGAGGTCAAACTCAAAATCTTGTCAACACACTCCTTAAGGACCTTCATTGAACTCCTTGCAGGAATTCTCAGGAAGAGAAACAATTTAAACTCTTACTCTCCTCACAAAATTCATACATTCAACATGAAATCATACACATAAAGAATTGAAACAAATGCATAACAGAGCATATAAGCAAACTGTAAACATACCATTCAATAGATGTAAACAATAACCATAACAACACCATGAAATTGGATCAAAGCATTCTTATATTAATTCAAGTGCTTCTTTACATGGTTCAATAGTAGCAACTATCTGCTCATATAACTTCTACAATCTATGTTCTTCTCTTCTCTCCTACGTTCTCTTGCTCTACAACTTCTTTACAATACAATACCTCTACGAGGGAGCTTTCTTGAGTTTTCCCTCCTACAACTCTAAGCTATCTTATCGAATTAAAGACTACAACTACTTTACATTTATTACATTAAATACCTACAACTGGCAGATGAGAGCAACGCTCAAGATATTCATTACAACCCCCAAAACATTTAAGAGAAAATATATCTTTTCAGATATTACATTAATGTGCCATCCTTTGAAATTCAAAATGTCTTCAAAATGCGCGTTGGTGTATATCCAGCTGTCCTCCACTTGCGCTTTCTTGTGATGCTCCTGCATCATACTCCTTTGGATGAAAAATTCATGGACTCCTATCCATGAGCTCCTGCACTGTCTATCCATGCTTCTGGATATCTACTTCACTTTCCCAACCGACATCCTCAATCGAGTGTCCCTTCCATTTTATCGTATATTCAAAATATGTCTTCCTTCGATTTTTCTTACCAACTCTCTGATCAATGATCTTTTCCATCTGCGGATTTTCAGCTATAGGCATCTACTTGACCCACTGAAATTCCTTTTGATTCTCTTCTCCTCTCGTTTCATTTTCTCTGTAAGGGTACATATATGATATGCCCACATCATCTGGCAATTCTATTTCATAAGCATTGGCCTCAAATTTCAGTAAAATCTTACATGGCCCTATATTTTTCATCTTCAGTTTGTTATATGTTCCCCTTGGGAACCTTTCTTTTCTTATATGTGCTAAGACCAAATCTCCCACTTCGAATTGAAGCTCTCTCCTGTATTGATCTGTTCTGCACTTGTATTCCTGGTTGGAACTCTGCAACCGCTCTTTAATATTACTGTGGAGCTCCTACATCTCTGCTGCAAAATCTTCCGCTCCAACACTCCTGAACTCATGATGCTCCAAGTCTCTCAACTCAGGTACTCCCCTTCGCTGCATTCCATACATTATCTGAAATGGGCTCTGTCCTGTGCTCCGGTTAGGTGAGTCCTTATATGCAAATTCTACTTACGACAGAATCTAATCCCACTGACTATGATGTTCAGTTACTAAACTCCTCAATAATTCCCCCAAACTTTGATTTACTACCTCAGTCTGTTCTTCTGTTTGAGGGTGATATGATGAGCTAAAAGATAAATTTTTCCCTAGTTTTTTCCATAGTGTCCTCCAGAAATGACTAACAAATTTGGCATCTCTTTCCGAAACAATACTCTTGGGTAAACCATGAAGTTGAACAACTTCTTTGAAAAACATGTTTGCCATGTGTGTTGCATCACTGGTTTTCTAACATGGAATAAAATGTGCCATTTTTGAGAATCTGTTGACTACCATGAATATGGAATCACAACCTCTCTGTTTCCTAGGCAGTCCCAACACAAAATCCATGCTTACCATGTCCCACGACCTCTCTGGTATTGGCAATGGTTGATACAACCCTGTATTTTTTTATTTTCCCCTTTGTGTGCCAACAGATTCATTTGTTGATAAATTTCTTGACATCCGTCCTCATCCCTGGCCAATAATACAAATTGTTCAGTTGCGCAAATGTTTTGTCATGGCCGAAGTGTCCAACTAATCCCCCACTATGTTTTTCCTTCAAAAGGTTTTCTCTCATAGAACTCTTCGGGATACAAAACTAATTTCCTTTAAATAACAATCCATATTGAATTAAGTATTCAACCCATTGGATTTTATCTCTCAGAACATGATTCTCACATGCTTCATAAGTGTCCTTGAAATCTGAATCATCCCTGTACATTTCCTTAAGGCTATCAAAACCTAAGGTCTTCACACGAAACTTCTGCATAATTAAACATTTCCTGTTCAACGCATCAACAACCTTGTTAACATTTCTAGAAATGTTCTTTATAACAAAAGTAAAGTTCTGCATAAATTCAACCCATTTTGCATGTTTCTGGTTCAGTTTTTCCTGTCTGGTTATAAACTGTAAGGCCTAGTTGTCACTATACAAAAAAAACTCTTTCGGAACCAGGTAGTGCCTCCATTTCTTCAATGCTTGTATGACTACATAAAAATCTTTATCATACGTGGAATATTTCATCTTGGTCTCATTCAAATTCTCACTTAAGTATGCAACTGGTCTATTGTCTTGACTTAATACTACTCCAATCGTGAATCCACTTGCTTCACATCTCACTTGAAATGTTTTACTGAAATCTGGCAGATGCAGAACTGGCTGTCTAGTGATATTCTCCTTTAACAACTTGAAACTTTCCTCCGCTTCCTCTATCCAATGAAAATATTTATGTCTTTTCTTGACTATGTCCATCATTGGCACACAAATCCCACTAAAATTTCTGATGAACTTCCTCTAAAAACTGGCTAATCCATGGAATCTTTTGACTTCAAAGATATTCCTTGGTGATGACCATTCTTTGATCGCTTTTACCTTTTCTGGATCCATCTTCAACTCATTCTAAGAGATCACAAAGCCTAAATAAATAGGCTATGTATTCATAAAGGATGACTTCTTCAGATTTATCAACAACTTCTCTTGATGCAACCTCCTCATCACTAAAGTTAAATGTCTCAAATGCTCCTCCTCAGTCTTACTGAAGATCAGTATATCATTAAGATATACAATTACAAACTTCCCAATGAAATCTTTCAAGACTTCGTTCATAAATCTCATAAAAGTACTTGGCGCATTCGTTAAGCCAAACGACATGACAAGCCATTCATACAATCCTTCATTCGTATTGAATGTTGTCTTCCATTCATCACCTTCCCTCATTCTGATCTGATGATATCCGCTTTTCAAATCAATTTTTGAAAAAAACTTTGCTCCACTCAAGCAATCCATCAAGTCATCCATCCTAGGTAAAGGGAATCTATACCTGATGGTGATTTTGTTTATATCCCTCAAGTCTGTACACATCCTCCATCCACCCTCCTTCTTCGGACTTAACATTGTAGGTACAATGCATGGACTCAAGCTTTCTCTAATCAACCCTTTGTCCATCAAATCCTAGACTTGCTTCTTAACCTCTTCATTCTACTGCGACGTCAATCTGTATGCAACTTTGTTTGGTAGACTCGCCCCTGATATAAGGTCGATGTGATGGCTTATACTTCTGATGGGCGGCAACGAACAAGGTAAATCATTCACCACTATATCATCGAAATTCTCCAACAGTTCCTGAATCTCCTCAGGTAGATCATCTATTGAGGTACTGGTCAATATGACTCTAGGTTTTCTCACCACAACAAACTGCATTTCTTCATCTTTCTTGACTTCATCCAGAAGTTCCTTCCCACTCACGAGGAGTATAGTATTTCTTGTTTCTTCTTTCACCTTCTTGTCTTCAATTGGCAACAACAATGCGTCCTACCATTCTTCTCCAAGGTGTATGTGTTCTTTCTTCCATCATGAATAATTTTTTTGTCATATTGCCACGGTCTTCCCAACAAAAGATGACAGACATCCATGGGAATAACATCACATAAGATCTCATCTTTGTATCCCCCTATCTTAAATTCGACTAAACATTGTTTAGTGACAGTTACTTGATGTCCTTTTTGCAACCACGAAACCTTGTATGGGATTGGATGTGCAACTGTCTCCAACTCCAGCTTTTCCACCATCTCTGTGGATACTATATTATCCATACTTCCACTATCAACTATCACCTTACATACCCTATCCTTGGTCTTGAAAGAAGTCCTAAATAAGTTGTTCCTTTGGATTGGATTCTCGATCTTTTTCTCTGGCTTTAAGAGAATTTTCCTCATCATCAAGGATCTTCCACCTTCTGCATCGTCTACCTCAACATTTGGCCTTTGCGCCTCTGAAATGTGAGATTCTCCTCCTCCATCTCCTTTTCTATCGGGACATTCCCACGATTTGTGTCTGATATTGCCACATACAAAACACTTTATTTCACCTCCTCTGCCTCTGCCTCTTCCTCTTGCTCGAGGAAAAGTGTTCCTATCGGCATACTATCCTCCTTGTGAGATTCCTCCCCTTTTTGGGTGGTTATGAGGTTTCTTCTCTTCATCCTTGGGATTTTGTACTCTGTCCTGGGCAACTTCTTTGCCTCTACTCTAACTTCTACCTCTGCCCCTTTGACCTTGATTTCAGGTCAATTTCACTTCTTCCTTTGAAGCAATCTGATAAGCATCTTCTACATTCTTGATTCTCACCATGCTCATCTCATCTTGAATCTCATATCTCATGACATTCATGTATCTGGCGACTTTTTCATTGTCACTCTCGTGATGACCAGCTCTGATGTTTAACCTGTAAAATTCCTCAGTGTATTCCTTCATTGTCATCCCTTTCTGTCTTAAATTCCGCATTCTTCGAAACAGATTGATTTGATAATCCCTGGGTATGAATTTGGCTTTCATCTTGGCGACCATCCTATCTTAACTTTTAATTCTTTGTTTTCCTTTGCAATGCTTGTCAACCTGTAGTTCATCCCACCACAGTGTTGCGTTCCCTTTTAGTATAGTGACAACGTGATTTACTTTTTTATCTTCTTCGATATCCTCATAGTCAAAGTATTTATCTAGAGCTCTAAACCAATCTAACAACTCCTCAACGTCTAAGTTACCTTCATACATAAAAATGTCCAATTTTTCTATGGAACCTATTCTTGCAACAACTTTAAATAAACGTTCCTCTGCAGCATCTTCGGCTACAAATTTTTCTTTGGCTCCAACTTCTTTCTCACTTTTTGCCTCACTGATATCTCCAGTATCAGGTGTTCGCCTCTGTGTTGTCTCCATGGCATCCAATCGATCACAAAGTTCTCTCATCTCCCTTTCCATGTCTGGATCTGGCAAAGTTCTTTCTGGACGTCTTCTTGGTGACATTGTTGCAATCCGTCCATGCAGAGTTAAATCACAACTATCCCATGTCTTCCCTCTGTAGAAAAAAAATGTTGTTAGCTCTGATACCACCTGACGCAAGCCCCCACCTCAGCAGGGTCTGCTGACCTCCCGGTCTTTGGATCTTCCAATTCCCGAGCCAAAATGGCTCCTTTGGTCCTCGCTAGAACCCTTCACACATATAACCATAGGTCTCCTTTATATGCTTTTCACATGCGAACATGCACTAGGCACGAGCCTCCACTCCACGTTACCACTGGCGTGACCGCGGACTTAACCCCAAAAGGCATGTCACGTTTCGCGATTTTGGGACTTTCATTGTGAGGCACCCCGACTCCTCTGATTCCCGAAACCCCGAAATGGGCTAACGGTCCCTAGCTCCTCCCTTAAACTCTTCATTGATGTGACCCTCAGCTACGACTTGGGGCCCAACCTTCGAGCGCATCGGGACTTCGCGTGTCAGGGGTTTGTGAAATGACTCTCTCCCCTTCTCCCGAAATGCAAAACCGCGATGACCGCTTATGCTAGATCGATGGTCCTAATTTCCCCCACGATCTGATGGTCCAGATCCTTTTTCTCGCGAAGTCAAGATTTTGTGACTCACGACTTCCGGGTAGCAAGTTCCTCCACTCTCCCGATTCTCGAAATGTCGATATTTCGGAGTTCCCA
>JZKD02S1693666.1:113527-133674 GCA_000966675.3 Picea glauca | reverse complement strand
ATTCCCTGTTGAGGGTGGATTTCCTTGTAATACCACCACTGAGGTCCAGGATCCTCAGGGAGAAGTAGTTTCTCCAAGTGACACTGGGGGGGTCTATCCCTCTCCTTTTGTAACCTTTTCAAATTCAACGAAAAATTCAAGGGGAGATGTTGGTGTGTTTACTAAGATGGAGGGGGATTCTAGTATATTACACGGTTTTAGGGAATCAGAACTTAGTGAAATCTCCATTGGAGTGGTTCTAGCTTCACTAGTCCCTTCCTATAGAGAGGCTCTTTCTCCTATCCCTTTACCAACCTTCCAGGGGAGGAATGAATTTTGAAGATTGGACCCTATGTGAGATTTAGGTCCTTTGGAAAAGACTGGGGAGCGCTCTGGAAAATACTTTATTTGGTCGAAAAGATTGGGTTTTGAAATATCTCCCATAAAAACTCGTAGTGCGCATAAAAAAGTAGTCTCTCTTGCTTCAACTCCTCTTACACATATTTCCACTTTCACTGATAATGGGGCACTTAGAGGCATGAAATCCCTAGCTAGGGCTAAAACATTATATTTCTCTCCCTAAATATCAGAGGGGTGGGGGGGACCCTGAAAGTTGCCTCCATGCATAGACTATTGTTTAGGTTCGCTCCAGATACCATTTTTCTACAAGAAACACTCGTTGATGAAAAGAAGGTGAGGTTGTTTATGAACACTTTTCATCCCTCATGGTTAACATGTGTTGTAAGCTCGGTTGGAAATTCTGAGGGATTTTTAGTGACTTGGAACCCAAATAAATTTATGCTATATCCTTATCTTTGTTGTGGTGGAATTTTCCTGACAGGTACTTGTTTGGAGAAAAAAAAACCACTCTCCCTTTTAAATTTTGATGGCCCTTGCAGTGACAGAAAGTTATTTTGGGATAAAATGGCTTATAGGGGTATGTTGGAACACAAACATTTGTTCATAGCCGGGGATTTAAACTTCACCGTTAGTGCTGGTGAGGTTTGGGGAGATTCAATATAGTTGGATCAATTGGTTGGGTACTTCAAAGAGTTATTTCAGGATAATCGGCTCATGGATGTAATCTCAAATGTTTTAGCCCCAACTTGGCGGAATGTTAAATCTGGAGATGAGAGTATATTAAAAATATTGGATCGGGTTTATATGTCAGAAGATCTCATAAATGGTGTTTTCAGATTCAGGTCATGGGTGGCCTATCCATATCTATCAGACCATGCTCCTGTATTTTTGCAAAGTGAAAGTAATTTATATCCGACAACCTATCCTTTTAAATTAAACTCGATGTGGATGAAGGAAGAAGAATTTACATCTATTGTGAAGGAAGTCTGGACTGATCAACATTTTGGGATAGAACCTGGGGTTCATAGAAGACTTGTGTGGAAATTGAGAGTGTTAAAGAAACACATCAAAGCATGGGAAAAATAACAAAGAAATCAAAAGATAATAATATTAGAACAGTTGGAGGAGGAACTATAGGACACGTATCATGAGGCTACGAGGGAGATGAGGAGTCGAGTTATGGTTGGCCACATAAATATTTTAGAGGAAGAGTGGAATAAATTTATCCTATCTGAAGAAGAATTATGGAGACAACAGAGCAGAGCCATTTGGATAAAAAGTGGAGATCAAAATACAAAATATTTTCATCACTTTGCAAGTTCTAGAAGGAATAGAAAACGCATCTGGGAAATTTTGGATGAGAATGGGCAGACCCATTTCGGACAAGAATCCATTAAAAAAGAAACAACCAGAGACTTTAATTTTTTTTGAGGAAGTTGAGCACTCCAATATTGTTGATCAAGTCTACACAGCCAGACTTTATCCCTTATTAGTTACCGAGGAGGATTCCTTACTTCTTGATAGACCCTTTACAAAGAAGGAATTATGGGAAGTTCTCAAGCTATTTGCAAAAGACAATCCCCGGGCTTGAAGGTTGGACAGTTGAATTCTTCTCTCAATTTTTTGACTTGGTTGGGGATGATTTGCTAGAAGTAGTGGAGGATTCTATAAAGCGGGGATAGGTGATAAGCTCTTTAAATTTGACCTTTCTGGCCCTAATTCCAAAAGTAAATAAGCCTTCTATTTTTGGTTACTATATACCTATAGCTCTTTGTAACCTGTGTTATAAACTTATATCAAAGATTATTGCAAATAGATTAAAACCTATTCTATCGAGAACAACTGGGGTTTTTAAAAGGTAGATAGATCCTAGATTCCATTAGCATGGCACAAGAATGTTTGCATAGTATTAAGGAAAAAAACTTGAAGGCATTAATATTGAAGATGGAACTAAAGAAATCCTATGACTGTATTAATTGGGACTTTTAAAGAATGATCCTTCTCCAATCAGGTTTTAGCCTTCAACCTACCAAATGGATTCAGAGCTATGTGATCAGTGCTCAGTTTGCAGTTCTAATAAATGGGAGACTTCTCCATTTTTTCAGAGTGGTAGAGGTCTGTTCCAAGGTTTCCCACTTTCTTCGTTGTTGTTCTTTTTTGTAATGGAAGGACTTAGTCTTCTGTTAAAAAAAGGATAGGATGAAGGGAGGCTATCAGGGGTGAAGGTCTATAGGATTATTAAGATACTTCATATTTTCTTTTTGGACAATGTCTGTATCATGAAAAAATACTCTATTCAGGAATGGAAGGAGATAAACGACCTCCTAAAAGTATTTTGTAGTTCTTCGGTTATGAGGGTTAATATGAAAAAGTCTACCTTTCATTTTTCTGGAATTCAAGGGGAGATTTTAGAAAATTTTAAAGAATCCTTTCCCTATAATTTTGTTGAACTTTTGGAAGGCTTCAGATATCTCAGTTACTATCTAAAAGACAAAATGTACAAGGTTGTTGATTGGAGATGGTAAATAGAAAAGTTCAAAAAAGGATCGGTCATTGTTGCAACATATGGCTATCTCTTGGAGGTTGTTACATTCTTATCAAAGTTGTTCATGAAAGCCAACAAAATTATTGGATGTCACTGGTTGTCATTTCGACATCTGTACTAAATAAAATAAAATTAGAAGCTTAATTTTCGACTTTCTCTGGTCAGGAAGAAGCAAAAATCAACATTTACAACTGTGTAGTTGGGAAATTATTGCCAAACCAAATATCCTGGGTGGTTGGGGCTTAAGAAACATATTTCTTTTTAATAGAGCTTTGTCAGCAAATTTGTTGTAGTGAGTGTTGACGAAGGATGGTATTTGGCATAAGGTTATCAAAGACAAATATCTCTCATATGTCTATGTCTCTACTTGGTTCAGAAGGACCACCAATAGAACGAACCTTTCTTATTAGACTTAGAAATATCTATTAAAGTATTTACATATGATCACACATTGGTTGAGCTGTAGTCCTGGGTTTGGACATTCAATTTTAATAGAAAAATACTTAATTCTAGGTATGGGGAACTCCTCTTTTCTCTCTGGAGAGCTCTTAATAGTTTTAAAGCATAAAAATATTAATTATCTCTATTAGGCCAAAGGTACTAACAGGCCATGGATCATAACGGATCATTGGGTAAATAGTCTGGAGCTTGGACTCACTAGATATTTGGAAAATGAATGGGACTTCTATTGTAGGGCCTTAACAGGTTTGAGGGTTTAGCTATAGAATAAAGAAGATGAGCTAAAGTGGTCGAGAGGAGATAAATTAGGTATTCTTATAGCCAAAAGTGTTTATAGTGACATAACAAAAAAATTATGGCAGTAGTCTATTGTTGGTTGGAGGAGAGGTTTGTGGTCCTCGGACATAGCCTTGAAAATTCGACTCTTCACTTGGTTAACTGCGGAAAAAAAAATCCTTACATGGGATAATCTGCAATGAAAGGGTTGGGAAGGTCCAAGTATCTTCTATCTATGTTCAAAGGAAACAGAGTCAGTGTTACATATGTTTCTCAAGTGTTATTTTATGCAACAAGTATGGCATATGATCAAAATAGGGATTAATATAAAATAAGATTGGGAAGGAAATTCATTAACTTATTTCTATGCTAGCTGGGTAAAAAATGAGTGAAAATATACTACTCTTTCACCTCTTGTTATTTGGTACATTCGGCTTGAACACAATAAGTTTTTTTTTGAAAATGGAAACCCCTCTATCTCTACAGTGGTTTTCAAAACTTTAGGGAAAGTTGATAACTGTTCTAGCTCTCAGAAAATGGCCATTTCCATAACTACCTAGATACCTATTCAAGGGTTGACAACAATTGGTTGGTTTGATGGAGCAATTATCTCAAATGGACTACAAAATGGGGCAGGTGGATTGATAAGGTGAAATGATAAAATTGTTTACAAATGGACTTTCAAATGTGGCCCAAGTATCAACACTAGGGCATAACCACTAGGTGTTTGGGCTACACTTAACTTGGTAGTTCAGTTAAATATTTATGTCTTTCAAGTTTTTGGAGACTCTAACATAGTTATTGACTGGTTGAACAACAGAGGGAAACTGTAGGTATTTTCCTTAGTGATATGGAAGGATATAATTAAAGAGCTCACAAAGTCTTTCGATACTATCAATTTCTCTCATATTTATCAGGAACAAAATAATGAGGCTGGCTTTATATCAAAGAATGATATCCAGATGCAGGAGGGGAAAATATCTTACAACCAATGGATAGAAGGAACCGAGGGTACTCCTCTATTTTTGAATCTGTATTCGCAAGTACTTTTTAAATATAGTAGCCTACCAAACCATAGAGAATGGTGTCAGCAGAATTTTTGGTCACACTTTTGGTAAGTTATTTAGTGGAAATTTGCAGATTACTCTGGTATAGGGATGCTCACTCTACACCTCATCCTGCAAGATAATTTGGACACTAGTTTTTATCTTCTGTCAAGTACTATTTTTTTTTAGGTTGATATATGTTGGCTAAGTATTTTTGCCATGTGTACACAATTATATATATATATAATATAAAGAGTAATTTTCTGTTGGAAAAAAAGTGATATCACTTCCAACGATCTTAATCTTGAGATTTCAATAAGTAGAGAGAAAACCAATTACTACAACCCCACCCAAACCAATGGCATTAAGTGACAAAATCATGCGTCTCTATTGATGGAAAAATATATCATTTGAAGCCAAAACATATGGTTTTATTAGACAATATCCATGTTATTCTCTACCGTAATGTCACTCAATTACCATGAAATGAATGGGATGGCCATTATTTGAACCATAAAAAGGAAATGACAATTAATTTAATACATGTATGAGTCATCCATTAATCAAACCATACATGATAACCATTAGTAAAATCATATAAGATAGTTTCATTGGAAATAAAGACTCAAGGAAATACACACATTATTCCAAATCGTGTTATTGAATAAGAAGACGATCTGCAGAGTAGGAAGTCCATGCCCCGAGGGTGAGGTTGTCCTTTGCTCCAATAGACACACTTGCTCAAAACTTGCATGAAGAGGATCCACAATAACTTTATGGATAGATGAAGACCTCAAGCATCAATTGAGATAGAATCCCTCACACAATTCTCAGCCTATTCCTTCATAAATTCCTTACTTGATTTTTCTTTCTCTTGCTTACTTGCTTCCTTGATTAACCTTTTCCATGAGAAATCCATCATTATATAGAAGAAGGAGAGATGGTTAAAGATATTAGGATGATCCCACAAAATTAGAGAAGCTAGTAGGAACCCAACCATATGGATTCCACCTCATATTCTAAAATATTCCCTTCTATAACCTTCGTGAACTTAGTCCTTTCCTTAGTCTCCAAACGCTATCGCACCCTGTCGATAGAGTAGCCTGCAGAAACTACGCAAGCCAAGTTTAGGACAGCCTACGGAAGTTAGGAATTTCTGCAGTGTGTCTTATATCTAGCCTGTGACGTCCTTCTAAAAACAAGTTTTGCAGAGGAGGAAACCAATCACTTTTATCATGAGAAATATGCTTTTGGGAGCCTGAACACATGCGTGTAGAAACATCGCCAGGGTGGCCAAAATAATGTGTTACACAATGCCTCCCAAAGTATGAGGCTAGAACTCGTGATAGATGAAATACTTTGTAAAATCCGTGCGTGTGTCGGGAACAAGGAGTGTGCCAATCGGGAACCTGCAAACAACCAAACATCTGCGCAATATTATACCATTTCTGAGGTAGGCATTCCCATGCTAATACTACAAATGAGTTAAATCATAAATGTCGGTCATGGCCACCAATTAAACATTGTGGATCCATGTCATCAAGATTCTACATAGCCACCAGCAATACACTGTGGTTCTATGTTCTAGAAAAATCAAAATCGGACATAGCCACAAGACATACAAAGTGGATCTATGTGTCAATACAAATCATAAATACTCCATCGCAACCTGGACCAAAATGGTGAGATCCAGGGTCTTCAATCCTATCGTTCGTAAGTATGAATCTAGCCATGTGATTACAGGTGCTGAAGTTGAACATGGTAGAAACCACTTGATTACCGGCTATTGATGAAAACCATTAACAAGTGCGAGGGAAATCACCATTGATGTCAATGAATCCCAAGGTACCTCAGTACAATTGATTGAATGTGAATAAATGAGATGAAGTCGAACACTCGATGGAATATCTTGATCAGGGATCAATGATGTGAATCCACTATTGAAAGTAAAGAAACCTGCCATTGAGGCATGCAGGCTCTAAGGTACTAAATGATTTCTAGGTATTTTTCCTAGATAATGAGTTGAAGTCGAAAGGAAAAGACTCGTCACAGGAGGGCCTTGATGTATCCCCCATCAATGACACGAAATAAGTAACAGATTTAAGGTAGATCAAAGTGGGAAGATGATTTAAAACTAGCACAAGGGAGGCCGAAATGGTAAGAATTGATAACTGTAGATGGTAGACTCGATAGAAGGCTTGTGCAAGGTTGGACTTCTCTTGAACATATGAACGACACGATAATGGTCTTGGCATCATTGACTTAGAGATGACCCAAGATAAGAACTTGTGGAAGGCTAGACGAGAGACAAATGGATTTCCCAACCTGGATATAATGATAAAGGGGGTTTCATGTTTAAGAGTGACTATTACTACCACTAACACAAATACAGAGACACATTTCTTTCCCAAATTTTCCCCCACCATTTCTGGTGAGTACCTCTTTATTTTTACGCAAGCTTGAGGAAGATAACATATGATTTTTGATGTAATCTCATCCTTCGGACGAGTCCCTCGAAGTATGTTTAACGAACCCTAAGAAGGAGTGGTTCGGTTCCATATAGGTCTTTCGATGTTTGTTTAACGAGTAAAAAGAGAGAAAACTTGGGGGTTTTTCATGTTTAGAGAGTCTGAAAAACACTTAAAGAGGACTCTCTCAATTCCTTTTTCGTAAATTAGTTCCATGAGACCGAAAAATTGATAAACTATCGCCCATCAAACGTTTGCTTCAAATACTTTTACGAGCTTGAAAAGAACAAGGTCGCTTGACAATCTTTTCCTTTTTATGGAGCGTGAAAATAGCTTAAAGGATACTCCATGAGTTTTTCTTTTTGTGTTACCATGATGAGAACAAAAAATGTGACAGAAGTATACTCGGTTGCATTCTCATTGATTTACAAGGGCGGGAACGAACAGAGATTGAGCTTGAGGTTTTTTATGAAAAACCTAAAAAGTATTTGTACATGTGACAAACGTAAAAAACAAATTAAGAAAAGTATATGTATTTCATCGTCCAGGCTCCAAGATCATTCATCTGCGAAAAAATTACAACACTCACAATACCATAAGAACATTAGGTTTTAGATCAAATGAATAAAATAATATAAAATATCAACGAAAAAGTAAAAAGTGAATAAATATAGGTGAAAACTCTTTTTTTACCATTTCATTGTCATTTTACCCAAAACTTGTCCAAAAAACCCTTTTTTACCTCAAAATTCCTCTATCAATTGTGGGAGGCACGAGAAACCATTTGATAAATGACTTCCTCTAAAGAGGTAATCTTCTCGTCCTCTTTCTTTTCCATGGATCAATTTTCTTTTTCACTACATAAAAAATAGTTTTTGGGTTGGATTTTAGGTCGACAGGTGCACATAGGGGCCGCCGTAGGTGGCGTATATCGGGCCCTGTGGAAACCATAGGTTTCCGCAGGTGGAATTTGGTGCACCTACGGAAGTTATGCACTACGTATAAAGCTTCACTTACGGTGGGCGAAAATCAAAATTTCTTTATGTGAGTTTAACCAATAAAAAATTCCAAGGAAGTGAAATAAAGATGTTGACTTCTCTCTATGGATCTAATGCAGGTTTTTGACTGTCAAGAAGTTGTAGTGGAGAGAGAGGGAACATGAGGACGATGATTACATCATCAAGAATGACTCGAGAATAGTTAATACTCTATGACAATGTGGGCTCCTGAAGTTCTTCAAGATCTAGGGAATGAGGGACCAACTGAGGTTGCTTGAGTACTTAGTCCAGATGTGGGATGTGGATCAATAGGTTTTTCATGTGGGAACCCACATACTCACTCTAGATATCTAGGATATCTATTTTTTGATAGTATTATCTTGCCATGGATATCATGTGACCTTGATAGGTGACAGAGGTGGCAGTTTACCGATGAGTGAGTATGTTCGTCGGTATTGTGATCTCGAGGCCAAGAGACGTAAGGGAAAAGTTTCTATTAGGGGTTTCCTGGATTTACCCCTACGGACTATCTTTTTCACTATCTCACGTATGGCGGGGAGTGCATCTCCTCACATGGATCTACAGAGTTACTTCCAGTATGCGGTGGAGTGCATGGAGCCCCGGGTAGTTAACTGGTGTGACTGGGTTCTTCGTAGTATGAAGAAACAACTGACAAAGTGCAAGAAAGGTGACCTGAAAAAATTCAGGTACAGATCCATTCTAGTGTCCTTCTTCCTCAAGAAGGTTCCTCACTTGTGCTTATAGGTAGAGTGGGGCCTGGCAGCCCCATGGGATCCAAGGATGAAAATATGGTGTGACCTCATGGCTTGACATGTGGTGGGCCCTATTGTCAAATACAACAACGTGTTATTTGATTGGCTGAGGCCTCAACTACTGATGGTAGATGATTATGTGTATGCCAGTTTGGATTTAAGAGGCGACCCAGACTTGGTTTACCTGAGGGTTCTCAATGGGGGAACTTAGGTAAGAAGCACATTTTTTGTTTTTATAATGTTTTTGTAAATTTTGAAATATGAAATATTTTTTATGTTTTTAATCCGATGACTAATCAAAAGCTCTTTTGAAAATGCAGATGTAGGACCAAACTGGCCTCCAGGTACATCCCCCATACAGAGACAAGGGGAAGCAACCGAGGTAGCAGGATGGGATGCCGGTGATTGCGAGGTAATTGAGCAGAACTTGGAGGGGTTGACAGTAGATGTCCCAGATATCTCTATTGAGGAGATCCTAAGATGATATCAACGCCATAATGTAGGTGTATCTGGTTCTCTTAGCCGACTTCTCCGTAGGGTGGCACATGAAGTTGTGTGTTATCGTGAGCAACATCCTTGATGCTATTTTGTATATGAAGCCATGTGCTTCACATTTTTTATATTTTGGTCTTCGGACAAAAACACTTTTTTTGTAAAAACTTTTATCGTTATATATACATGCGGCTTCTACCAGATTACTTGCTTTATATACAAAATGTGTTTGGACTTATAAATGTCTCAAATGTCTGTCTAACACATAATTAGCTAATGCATATGTTAATTTATTTAGACATCTAGGAATGTGATGATATTCAATGTAATCAAAATGATGTTCCAAGAGACGAATTTGTAAATATACCCTTAACAAAGTAGGACTTCGGATAACATAGACATTACTCAACTGTTGTACTACTAACTGCGAATCAAGTCGTACAACAAGATGACATATTCCAAGTGAGACAACGCCAGTCAACAATTCAATGACTGCACTGTACTCCGTGATATTGTTAGTTGCACGACTGAGGAAAACACCATGTAGACTGATTAATTCATTCGTGGGTGCGTAGATTGCCCAAGTAGTAGATGCTAGGTTCTGAGTACTACGACTAGCGCCATCGACGAAGATAATGTGGGGTAGCAAAGACATTGACATCTGGAAACCAAGCATAATGAAAGGTAAGCAATTGGGGGTTGAAACCAAATAACGAAAAATCACACAAGAGTATGATACAATAAAAATAAAAGCACTCATGCAAAGACAATCTAAGCATAGTACTTCTTCAAGTAAAGCCCATTTCTGGGTTCACTCAAATGAATTCCATCATAATCTACTAACTCATAAGCTCCCTTCTCCAACACTCGTTTGACAATGTAAGGGCCTCGCCACATAACCTCAAATTTTCTGGCTCCTAGTAAATCACGATCTTGTTCATAGAGGAGAACTAGATCACCTTCAAAGAAAACACGTGGCTTGACATTCTTTTCGTATTGGGATTTGACACATTTTTTTTGAGCTTCAATAACCAGGGTGGCATCACGTAAGGGTTTCATCTAATTGCATCAGGTACAATAGTTGTTCCTCTTCAGCAGAGGTGTTGGGGAGAAGTTCAACAACTAGCTTCAAAGATGGTATCTCACATTCAATTGAAACGACAACTTTGATACCATACACTAATTGGAAAGCTGTAAATCCCGTGGCAGACTTCATGGATGTCCGATAGGGCCATAATGCTGAAAACAACATCATGTGCCAACTTGTCTTGTGAATTCCTATTATCCTTCGAAGCATAGTAATAAGAACTTTGTTTATCACTTCAACCTAGCCATTGGCCTGTGGATAATAGGGGGTTGAGTTTTCATGCCGAAGACCCAACTTTTTAGTAAGCTCGAACATCATGAAATTTCGAAAATGGTTACTGTGATCAGTAGTGACAGCTTGTGGGATTCCAAATAGAGTGATGATATGATTGAATATGAAAAGTGTTGTAGTTTTCCCGGTGTTATCGAATGTAGGCATCGCCTTAGCCCATTTAGTGAAATAATCCACGGCTACGATGATGTATCCATGCCCCAGGACCGAGTGATGGTTACATGTCATGAAGTCAATGCCCCATTTTGCGAAAGGACCAATGGAAACTACAGGGTGTAAAGGAGTGGGATGAGATCTTATCTTGTTATTATACGTTTGACAAGCATGGCACTTCTGGACAATAGTAATATAGTCTTTAAAAAAATAAGGCCAGAAGTACCCTGCTCGTAAGATATTTTGGGTAGTGGCATACCCAGACATATGACCACCACATACTCCGGAGTGGTAGTCATTCAAATCTTTCTCAACCTCATTGTAGACGAGACATCGTCGTAAAATTGAGTCAACACCACAATGATAAAGAGTGTCACTTAGAATTATGTATTGACGAGCTTGATACCGTATACGACGACGGTTCGTACTAGAAAGGTCGGGCCGAAAAGTTTGAGTCTAGAGATAATTGATAATATCTCTACAACAAACGTCATCGAAACTGATCAAAAAAAGGGATTCATTAGGTAAGGAATCCTCTGCCACATTTGATGTATCAATCGAGGGAAGGTCACATATCAATTCGAAAAATACCAAAGATTTCTTAGACTTAGCACGTTCAAACTCCGAGTTGAAATCCTAAAGAATCACTATCCATTTGGAGTAATTTCCCCCTAGAAATTGGCGCGTAGGGATATACTGCATAGGGTTTCAATCAGAAATGACAATGGTTTTACGTAATAAGATATAATGACAAAAACGTTGGACAGCTTGAACAACTGCCAAGGCCAATTTCTCCACATGTAGGTATTTGGCTTCGGTAGTCATGAGACTCCAACTCAAATAATAAATTACATGTTCATCGTGCAAATCATTTTCTTGGACTAAAACCATGACAATGGTATAGTTTGAAGCGGCGAGGTAAAGGAAATAGTCTCGACTATAATCGGATGGGAAAAGCAGTTGTGTACGGGTTAAGGCATGTTTTAAATCTTCAAAGGCTTTATTGGCAGTGCCGTCCCATACAAACTCGTAATATTTCTTCAATAGTTGAGTAAAACCCTGTGTTAACTCGGTGTAATTGGGAATGAATCGACGCAAAAAGTTTGGCTTCCCTTGCAAACTTTGAAGTTGGCGTAGTGTGGAAGGAAGAGGTAGATTAAGGATAGCCTCAACCTTCAAAGGGTCTACCCTAATTCCATGAAGTGACACAATAAAACCTAGGAGTCGGCCGAACTCCACACAAAAACCACATTAGTGTGGGTTTAAACGTATACGATAGTAATGACAACGAAGGAAAATGGTTTGGAGATGGGCCAGGTCATCTTGGCGATGCATGGAATGCGTCGGTAGATCATCGAGATACGACTGTACTATGTGCTTAATATCGTGAAAATCATAAGACATGGTGTGTTGAAAAGTCGCACCAACGTTCTTCAAACTGAAAGGCAATTTTTGGTAGGCAAAAGTACCCCACGGATAAATGAAAGCAGTCTTGTGTTGATCCACAGGAAAAATATTAATCTGATTATAGCCGGAGAAACCATCCATTAAGGAGAAGATTTCACTCCCGGTACAATCGTTGATGATCTGGTCAACGAAGGGGGTGGGATAATTTTTCTTAGGACAAGATTTATTGATATCCTTATAATCTACACATACATAGTTCGTGCCTTGTTTTTTATTTACCGGAACAAGATTGGACTGGGTGAAGTCTCTACCGGATAGGTTTAGCGTTTGGGTAGGTCTTAATTTCGTGCACAATTATATCGGGGTCAATACCCAACATCTCTTCGTAGCTCCAAGAAAAAACGTCACAAAATTATTGAAAAATGGCTTTTTAAGTGATGATTTCATCCTCAGAACATGCGGCTCCGATGTGAACATTTTTTATGACTCTAGGTTTAATGGATATGTCAAGAGGAAGAATGGGTGAGATATTTCTCATGTTCCCTTCATATAACACATCGTGGGATGACTCGAGAGCAGAGGAAATGACAACAACGGTCGACGGAGTCGAAATCCATTGATAACTCTCTATGGTGTGCTGCTCTAGGATGAGAATGGAACAATGATGTCCATCTTCCCATGGGGTGTCTTCCATGGACATAACTGACATGATCATCTCATTTGTAGGAAATATCACATGAAATGGATCGAGAGATGGATCACCAAGAGAGGGAGTAGAAGGGGTTGCCGATTGAATGGCTTGATAAGTGGATTTAGCTGGACTTAAAGGCATTTGTTCGCCATAGCAAAGATAATCACCAGGATTGGGTATTATCCATAGGTCATGAGATGCAGGGGTTTCACGGACAAAGGTGGAAATCATGTTGATTGAGGCGACAAAAAGAGGTGGAACATCGGGTGGTGGTATTGGGAAGGTACCCATCAAAGTGGAATATTTCAGGAGACCCACACCGACATTCTCATACCCAGGAGGTGTCTTCAAGATAAAGGGTACGTTGCTAGTACGAAAATCGAATAGGCCAGTTGGTCAACCATAATGAATTTTCCTTGATGTGGGAAATGTAACACACAAAAAATGGTTAACACGATGGCACACATGGAATCAATCCAACTACAACCAAGTAAAAGTTTATAGTCAAGAGGCACATCAAAGACCTCGACCTTGACGTTGACCGATTTTCCTCCCAACGTAATAGACAACAAGGGAAGAACACTGTAGGGTTTAAAAATAGAACCATTGAAATCCTTAAGTGTATTGTGTGATTCCTTAAGGGGAGGAGAGCCAATGGATTTCCAACAAGAAACTGACATAACACACGTCGAGGCACACTCATCAATAACGATTCTATAGATTTTCTTGTTCTCGACAATGACTTGAATCTGAAACGAACTGAGGGGGTAGTGTTAGAATGTGGTCTTCCAAGTCAAAGATTATCAAGTTCATATATGTGGTATCAATTCCACCAATGTCCTTTAACAGTGCCTTCCGTTGAGTGGGAAAACTTTGAAGGACTTCAAGAGCTGACATCGCAGAGGGTTCTTGTGCAAGGTCTTCTACAATAATGTAGTTTTGAGAAGCATGTGCATGAGGATTGAAGGCAGAATTTCGAACAATTCCCTTTGGAGGAGGGAGGAGAACTATATCAGGACTCAGTCATTCGAGATGAAGAGGACCATTGGGAGGTGAAGTTGAGGGAGGCGTTTAAACCAACGAAGGTGGTAAATCGTCAACTTTCTCCTTTGAAGGGGAATAATCTTTGGTCCAAGTGGTGATTGCAACATCGTTCTTGGTAGAATTACCAGTACACATAAGGACATATGAAGTGGTGGAAGGAGAGGGTTGGTCATGAATGACCAATTGGGCCTGCTATTGAGAAGAGAAAGGTTGTGACAAAACGGAAGGTGTGGGAGGCTTCCTAGTCCCTTGAAGGAACTTAGTGACCTCAACGCGTCTTGGACAAAATTTTATGTAGTGATCATCACCACAGATAAGGCAAGGATATCGAGGTTTACGCTTATCCTTATCATCAATGAACTGTGTATTGGGTTTATCAAATTGTGGATTATTATTTCTATCCTCCTTATTCTTATCCTTTCCTTTTTTAGATTTATTTTTGTCGGCAGGGGCAGATTGAACGGAGTTAAACTCAGAAGTTTTTCTAGTGGAAGGAGTAGGAGTCAGAGCACCTTGAACATTAGAAGCAGTATATTTTGGATTGATGTGATTGGCCGACGTGGATTTAGCGTCAATGTGGAAGGTGCCAATCACACCATCAACAACATGAGAAGATGTTGGGGTTGTTGAGGTAGCGGTGGTAGAAGGGTGAGGAGCACCAGGGAGAAATTCGTAAAGAGTTCCCATTTGCAAATAAACGAGACCTAGGTACTAAGCACGACTAATCTCCTGTTCTTCAGTGACAACTCCACCCATGGAAATATCATGGGAAATTTTATTGACGAATGATTTGGTGAACCATTCAACCAATAATTGATCAGGAAGGTCGAGTTTGATCAAGCATCTCCTCTGTCTCCACTCATGAATGTGATCGGAAATGTGAGTGGCACAGGATTGCTTAAAGGAACTTAAAATATCGGTTCTTTTCTCGTAGCATATGGGAAATTGGTAATGTGTGAGAAAATCCATGATGAGGGTATTGAATTCGTTAAATAAGCCTCGCGGTCATTCTATATACCACTTTGCAGCCAAACCCGTGAGAGTTCGTTGGAAGAGTCATAACCGAATGGAGTCATCCATCAAAGAGTTGGATGAGCACCAAAGGTGAAAAGTCATAACATGGTTGTTTGGGTCTTCTCCCAGTTTACTGTCAAATTTGGGAATGTTAGACGGTAACTTGGCGGAATGCGGAAAGCCTCTAGAGAATCAAAAATAATTCAGAAACTTTCTAAAGAGGCGAAACCTTCCTCTTGTGGGGTTATAGTGTCCTGGACCTCATTCTGTTGAGGAGAGCCCTCCGGTGGATTAGGAGGCAAAGGGAGATACCCTTCCGGATCTTCTAGGGGTAGCCCTTGCATCCTTCATGAATGACATGGAGGGTCGATGTTGGCCGAACCAAAAATTTTACGGAAAAAATGTATGGCCAACTACGAAAACAAACAATACTTGCTAATAAAATCTAGAAATCAAACCAAGAAAACAAACCTTCTTATTTCGAAATCACTAGTTGGTGATGAAATCCAACGTCGCGAAGTCAAGACAAGAAGGGGCTAGGATAGAGAAGGTGGAAAAGTTACGTTGACGACCTAATTAACGGACTTACACTCTGGTGCAAGCTCCCACACATAATCGTGGGTATACCCTCCAAGGATCCCGAGTGAGTCTGGCCAACATTGATTCTAGGTACCGTGAAGACTTGCCCGTCCATAGTCACCTCGTGTAAGACCCTAAAAATATAGGCTACTAAGGTTACCAAGAACAACAATGATGCCTGGGTAAACAGTCGACAGTCCGATCCACGCGCAAAGGCAGGGTATCTAGCCCAAAATCAACTCAAAAGGCGTCCACTCATAATTGTGGGTATACCTTCAAGTGACCCCTTGTAATATGCACAATCTCTACACAAAGACCAACAAAGAAGAGTGAGTAACTCTACCAGCCTTAATGTGACCTCAGGTTTGACCCTTGTGTGAGAATGGCTTCCCAGGACAAAATGTTGCAAGTGGATTTGAACACTCCCTGTCACAAGATGATACAATGTGTTTTATGATTTGGAGAGTGTGCCTCACAACCTATTCCAAAGCGCTAGCCTAGATAATGTTGGTGGGAAGAGTTTCTAGAAAATAAAAGTTACTAATAAATTTTAAAATTACATAGTATTTTAGAGGTTGTTGTTTACATAAGAGGGAGATGGAGATGAAATTGATGTTGTATGAGACCTTCACCCAATAATAGGCAAAAATAGATAAATGATGCAATGTTTCATGTCACATACCCACTACCTCAATCAAATTTTTCGTTGATTTCTGCTGAATCAGAACCCCCAAATTACCTACGGAGGCCTAGCGCAAGCTAGCTCTTTCTCTCTCTCCATTCCCATGTGATCGCGGGTCATGGTCATAGTTCAAATAATCATAGTGCCTCTTTGTATTTCATGCCTTGACGCTACAGGGGTGTCGAATCGTTCGACTCTGCAACCGCCAAACCCTGATAGGGCTAGCGAACGACCAATAGGGACGAATCCCAACAGGGCTAGAGAACAACCAATGAGAACAGGCCCCATTGCATGGTTAAGTGGAGTACAGGTGGCAGAGGGGGAAATGCGACACGGTAGTTGACAGGACAGGAGGGGACCCACTTCACAAGCCACAATATTCTGGACCCCCCCCCATTAAAGGAAGAATGGCAAGGGGGGTCCAGAATTCACCTAAGCATCGTTGATCAAGGTGAATTAATATCAACTGTTCGAGAGTTGCACGTCCGATTCCAGACCCCCCCCCACCGCTAAAGGCAGAACAACAAGGGGGCTCTGGAATGAAACCTCAGTCGTAGATATGGGTGGGTGGAATCTGGCCGTCCAGATGTACTCGCCGCTTACCCTAAGGCGTATTCATGCCCCGTCTTAAAGTTGACGTCTCTTCTCCACATCTGACGGCCATCCTAGACCCTGGATCCTCTGAAAGGATCTCATCCGTTAATAGATACTTAACCTTCATACTAACAGGCAGGGGTTTGCAAGTCTTAATTTCAGGATTTGTTGGCACAGGGAAGCATGCCCCTCAGTGTCCCAAGTACCGAAATGCTGAAGTGTCGAATATGCCTCGTTTGGAAATTAGCCCCCCCCCCCTGGGCTATGCCTTGGTCGATATGAACTCTTCTCATATGAACACAGTTTTATTTCCATCGGGATTTATCAAGGCGAGAGCCCGACCTCTTGTCCATGGGACTCTCGAATCCCCGATCCCCAATTTCTCGAAATGAGTAATCTGATGACACATGGCCTCCCGAGATCGGGTGGCCCAGATATATCCCAGGGTTTCCACCCTGGAAAGTACCGAACTCTCTTCACTAGGACTCCCGAGTTCGCGATTCCCGATTTCCTGAAATGGGAAATCTCACAACACGTGGCCTCCGTCAATCGGACGGTTCATATCTATCCCAGGGTTTTCACCATGGAAAATCCCTAAATCTCGTCACCAGGACTCTCGAGTTCACGATTCTCGAATCCATGAAATGGGTAATCTCATGACACATGTCCTCCGTCATTTGGATGGTTCATATCTATTCCAGGGTTTTCACCATGGAAAATCCCGAACTCTCGTCACCAGGACTTTCGAGTTCGCGATTCCTGATTCCCCAAAATGGGTAATCTCACGACACGTGGCCTCCATCATTCGGACGGTTCAAATCTATTCCGGGGTTTTCACCATGGAAAATCCCGAACTCTCATCACCAGAACTTCCGAGTTCGCGATTCCCGATTCTCCAAAATGGGTAATCTCACGACACCTGGCCTCCGTCATTTGGACGGTCCAGATCTATCCCAGGGATTTCGCCCCCATACCCTGGGGTTTTAACCCTCGGGTAACTCCTGACAGATCCAATGGCTGTCGGGTTTTCCAGCCTAGATCTAACGGCTCAGATTGGTTCCTACCCATGCATTCTTCCACGACTCCTTGGACGTGGAAAAATCAATGGTCCAGACACTCCCATGGACCTTGGAGATCTACGGTCCCAATTTCTTCACTACCCACGAAGACACAGAAAACAAAGGGGTAAGGAATTTAACACCCTAATTACTCCTACCAATCTAACAATCATGCGTGACCACAGGTTTCCCGATGGAATCTCTTCCATCGATTAATACCTATCAGGGTTAAGGCACTTAACACTCCATCTTCTTCTTTCGATCTGACGGTTGTGAGTGACCACAGATATCCCAACAGGATCTCATTCGTCTATTCGATACTTCATCCTTGTACTGCCATCTCGGGTTTTCAAGAGGATCGTTCCTCCTCGTGTAGGGTTACTAAGGCCTTATGCCTTGACATGATCTTTCTCGGTTCTTGATGGGATTTTCAAGGAGGGTATCTCTATGGGGAGGTTCACCCAGGGTACTATCTAAGGCAGATAAGGGTATCATCCTCCCGAGAACCAGACGTGAAGTCTGAATTAGATCAGTATGCATATAAATAATGATTCATGGGGACATAAGCCATACGTATTCTTTCCATACAAATATACAACTACTAGTATTGATCAAAACACCATACAGACATTCTTATAATGAAATCGTTCATAGTTTCACAGCTTATGAGCATAATTATCAGAATACATATATTTCAAGATGCCAAAGGCAAAACACTTATCATAAAGTAACACCAGAGGTTATGCAACTGCTAAGAGGGGTGCTCGTTTCCACGCAACCGTAGGCTCAACGACTCCCAGCGGATTTACCACTAGCCACCCCTGAGCTGAGACCATGATGCTATGAGACTATGTCCTTGTTTACCAGTGACTAGAAGTGAAGGTTACTCTCCTTCCTCTCTGCTATCACTCACTCTGCATATCACTAGATTTCTCTTCCTCCCCTCGTTTCTGCCCCCAATCGCTTCTTCCCCACACCTTATCCTCTTGCGAGGTTGCGTGTGGCATGATTTCCATCACGCTGGTCAGGTCTGACGACTCTATGGATGGGTGGTTCACCTCCCCATCCCTCATTAATTCCCGAGGATCCATCTACCTACCAGCATGCGAGACATTTAATTCGGGGCCAGCGAGCCTCTTTTGGTTCTCCGAGCTAATGGAGTCCAAATACGGTATTGAATCTCAGTGGAATTTAACGCCACCTTTCCAAGTGCCTTCCACCGCCATCGTGGTCTCTTTTTCAGCACATCCCCTCTCAATAGTCTTGCAATATAAATTCATAATGTTATTCACATTCATTGACCTTTTCGATAAGGTCCATTCACATCACATATTCACATTCATGAGTTTGCCACAATTCTAGCCAGTCCAGTTATTTTTACAAACTGGGGGAAACATGGTGTTAAAATTCCCTCCCCCTTAAAGGAACATCATCCTCGATGTTCTTATCTTTTAACATGAATTGCATGTACAGAAGTAAAAAAAATCGGATATGCCTGTCTCACGGCATCCTCCATTTCCCATGTAGCCTCATCTGGGCCAAAATGTCTCCACTGCACCTTTACCTATGCAATGGTTTGGTTCCGGAGTGGGGTTTCCTTTTTGTCCAATATGCATTGGGGTTCTGGTAGAAATTCTCCCTCCGGTTCCACCTAGATCACAGACTAGTCAATTATATGATTAGCATCATGTACATATTTCTTCAATAATGAAACATGGAAAACATTATGTGCTTTTACTGTGGGAGGAAGTGCTAGCCGATAGGCTACAGGTCCCACTCTATCTAGAACCTCATAGGGTCCACAATACCGGGGTGCCAACTTGGCACAAGCTCCCATTTTCAGGGAACTCCTTCTAGACTTAATTCTGAGATATACATGGTCTCCCATTTTGAACTCTCTTGGAGTTCTCTTTTGATCAACATAACTTTTCTGTCGGTTCTGAGTGACCTTCAGATTTTTTTTTATCTGATTCACTTGTTGTTCCATTTCTTTCAACATGTCGGGTCCAAAAGGAATCCTATTTACAGGATTGCTTCAGCTGACTGGAGTATTACACAGCCTACCATAGAGGACCTCGAAGGGACTCATCTTTAAGGATGCTTGGTAGCCGTTGTTGTAGGCAAATTCTACCAATGGCAGGTAGTCTTCCC
>JZKD02S1693666.1:79060-89875 GCA_000966675.3 Picea glauca | reverse complement strand
CCTAATGTCGATGTTATTAGATATGTCACCATGTTTTTCTTAAGTAATTCACAGAATGATAGATTAGTGAGCAAGTTACATTAAAATATGAAAAAAAATATTTTCATTTTATTTTTTTAACCAAGACCGGGGAATATTTATATTAAAGGTGGCAAAAAAGGTGTTCAATTACAAAGAAATTTGACATGTTGTTTCAAACAAATTCATCTCAACACAATCATGCAAAATTTCAGATGTGTTGATTTTTTCATACTTTTCCTACTCCCTTCAAAGAGCTGGTAGTAGACGAGAGTTTTCCTGAAGGAGGACTTCTTGCTAAATTCTTGATTACAAGGATAGATTCTTACATATTGATTACAAAGAACACATAAACAAAACATAGATTATCACTTTCCAACTGTAATCCCTCCCTTAGTTAATTCCAATAGTGCCTAATGTCTTGAGAAGATAATGTTTTCAACCTCATAAATCCTCCACTCCTGATTATATTTTTTTCCTCTTCTGAGAGGAGGGGAAGGGATTAGATCAACTAACTTTAGGGATTCAACAAAGGATTTGGTCCTCTTTATTCACTCTAGGACATTCTTCTCTATTTCTTCTATCTCATCTTCTTCCTCCTATGATTCTTCCAAATTCTCTTCTTCTTTGTATTTATCCTTTTCTTCCTTTTTAGCTGGAGCATCAGTATCTGTATCTACAAGGGATGGATATATGATATTATCGATATGTGATAAATTTGAAGTAGGATCAAATTCTTCCTTTTTAGGTTCCTTTTTCATGTCTTATGAATCTCGATTTCCAAGGACTTTGAATTGATTCAATCTCTCCTAGGGTTTCCTTAGCTATGGCATCCCCTTACGATAAGATTTTTTGTTCTTGCTTGTGACCATTTTAAAGTCGAATTAAATTCTTGTCTTTTGATGTGAGGAGGGATAAACCTCTAGAGATTTTGAATAGATTTTGGAAAAGTGCCTAAATTCATGACAAATATGACATTTGAAAGGAATATGTTCATAATCTAAGATATGTTGATGGATTCATCCATGAATATTGATTTGTAGGTCCTTTAGGATTCCCTTCTCTAGATCCACCTCCACACATATTATTGCATAGGAGTACACATTTCCTTTTGGATCTGCTCAATCAATGTATCTACCCAATTTATTCCCAATGTATCTAAGAGTGTTATCATCCCAAAAGATAAGGGGAAGATGAAGTAATCTAAACCACATTGGGGTTGTTAATATTTCCTCCTCTAGTTTGAAATCTAGGGACCACGAGGACAAATAAATTCCCTTGGACCCCATAAAATAAGGGCTAGAGAGGAATATTAAATATTTCTCTTCTTTGTTGACAAAAAGAAAAACAAAATAACATTTTCTTGCAACAAAAGAAAGTACATGTCCTTTGATCTTAGGAGACCACTTCTCAGCCATCCATGTCTCCACAGATTTTAGACTAGGCCAAATACCTATACACTTTCCTATCAATGCTCATTCAGCCAAAATGAGGGATTTTCTTCTTGGCTCTAGACATGCGAGATCTAGCTAAGGAATAAATTCCACTTGGTTTACAAATCTCCTAGGTTGAGGTTGATTTATTTTTTGAAGGTTCAAAGATAGGACCATAGAAAAAAAATCCTATATGTCTATATTGATATAATCTTCCATATAGATACAATGAGAGGAATCTACTCAGTAAATGTATCCAACCAACACAACATAGGTACTGCTCCTTGAATCCTCTAGTAAGGATAGCTTCAAGCGACTTGGATCAGATAGATAACAACTCTTTCATCCAGTAAAAATGGATTTTTCAGCTTGAATCAACCTCTCTTTCTTAGTTGCAGATCCAACTTGATCATATAGGGAAAATGATGCTAGGGTAAGCCCTAGACACAAATGAAAAATGCTCACTCACACTTCCATATGTTCCCCAATTGTTTTAATATTTTTTATCAATAAAAAAGTCATCTCTTTCATTAGAGTTTACATACATGTACTCTTCTAGGAGTGAATGCTCACAATATTAGTCTACTTGTCCATGGGATCCAATGTGATCTCTAGTACATATATTCTTATATGTTCTAGAAAAAAATATATGATTATGTTGGTTACATTAGATGGCATGTCTTATATGATTTATAGTTGTGGAAAGTACCAACAATTGAGGAAATACAAGGCATTCATGTGCTTGCTGGTAGAACTTGTTGATCTTTAAGACGACTTAGAGTATTGAAGATAACATCATAAGGAATAATCATTCTACATTTTTAAAGAGGTGGTACTCCTATATATGAATAATATACAGAATTAAAATAAAGCTTGAGAATGAACCAATTTTATTTCATGAAACAAATACTCATAATGAAAGAAAGGCCCAAGATAGGAGCAAGATTTGTTCAAATGAATATTCACAATATCGTACACGATTTAAGATATTGTACAATACTGTAATGTAAAACAAAATAAGAATCCTCACAAGAAACATTTCCATCATAGCATAAAGACGAAAATATCATTTGGCAGATTAAGAGACAATGGCCACATATGCAGATAACTTAACATGATATTTCATTCAAAATCTAAAAGAGTGATGGACACACACTTGAAAATTTCAGCTTAAAACTCAAAATCTGAAAAATCAGTAGTCATGTATCCCAAATAGTTTTCTAGGAACCTCAAAAAATATACAAATTTCTTTGAAAATGTCTGTAATATTCAAGAAAGTAAAATGTGTTCATCCAAATGGACTGGGATTGGGGATCCTATGGACCTTAAATAGAAGTAACACCTAGAAGAAGGAAATAAAAATAGTCAGGAATCAACCTTAGGTTCTTACAAATCATGAAACATATAAGACTATAGGATTACTAATTGAGAGGAGAAGAAAGGAAGGATAAATGAAATAGATTCTTGACTTACTATGATGGAAAAATTTCTCTCTCCCCTTTTTTTTCGGTGGGGTATTCCTTTATATATATTGAGCTTCAAAGCTTCTTTGAGATAACTATTTTTGAGTAGTTATTATAGGTTGATGATATTTTGCAATGATTTCTTGAGCGATTCATTGATGTACTCCTTAATTAGTGGGACAATGATATATTTCTTAACACTAAGAGACAATATCTCCTCCTCTATTTCTTTAAATTTTGAGTGGTGTTGATTTTGAGTGGAGTTGATCGAATCATGACAAGTGGTCCTCATTATCATTCACAAAGGTGACAAGCCAATATATAATTTCATCTTCAGGGAACTCCACAAGAATGTCAAATTTATTGGCCCATTGTTATCACTGAAATTTTGTCTGCAAATGGTTACAGGAATCCAACATCTCCAAACACCTATTATTTCATTCATGGCCCAAAAATGCATTTCCAAAGGGCTCAAACTATACAACTAGTTATAAAATCATCATGCGCTTAGAATATAAAGGAATCGCATGCACACACGCTAGTCGAAAACACAGAGAAAGCGCACTTGAGCCCGATGCGCGACTATGGACGCAAAAATCCACACACCTCAGAACGCGCATTAATGATTCTGGTCGACCTCCCACCCACTTCTGGTTCAGCTCCCAAGTTGATTTGACCCCCAAATCCTAGCTGAATCCGAGTGGGGGGATGTTCAAAGGGCCCCTTGTTCACACTAAAGACCGGTTGGATAATGCCTCAAAGATTTTCTATAAAAAGAGGCCATGGGTGCACTAAATTTTCAAGAATCTATTTGTATTGTTATGTTGCATTTGTTCTCCTACAAGGAACCTCTTTCCTCATTGGAGCATAAAATAACCATTTCATTGGGCTATTCAAAACACCTCTTGAGTGAATGATCTTTGTATTTATTCACCATTTACTTTTAGTTTTCTATTTGTAAGAAGAGCTCTCTCATTGGGGGTTCAAGAGCCCTCCCTTGGAGGAAGAGGGGACCCATAAGTCTCCCTTTATATTTGGTGTTTTCCCACTAATACAATCTATCCATTGGTAGGATGAATATTGGTCAATTATTTGGTTGATTTTGGTTCTAATTCCATTATGCACTTTAGTTTATTTTCTTTAATTGTTGGTATCTT
Source organism: Picea glauca (assembly GCA_000966675.3). Taxonomy (NCBI): domain Eukaryota; kingdom Viridiplantae; phylum Streptophyta; class Pinopsida; order Pinales; family Pinaceae; genus Picea; species Picea glauca. The sequence continues at coordinate 85,804 of JZKD02S1693666.1, read as the reverse complement.
AGTTGTTTGTTTATTTCTTGTGTTTGATGTTTCTAACTCTTGCACTAACTTCTGTCCTATCCAGTTGACCCAACTGAATTTGCAAATGTCCCTCTTTTGCTCATTCAAGTGATGAAAATGATACAAGAGATTGGCAACTCCATTGGGGATAGGTATCCATTTCCTCCCCATTTGGGTTGTTTGATAACTTCTTTTTGATTTATTTAACTTGCAAGGATCATAACCAGCCCAAGCCTACATGCAAAAGGCCAAATTCGGAGATGAGATAAGAGAATTCCATTCAAAATTTTCTTCCCGGCTGCGTATCAGAACGTGCGTAGGTTTTTCATCCCACAGTCACATCTTCCAAGCATGTGCACCAAAATCATTGTTTTTCTTAGCGCATTCTACGCATTCCCACCAACAGGTTGTTTTTTATTTGTGCATTGGTGCCACATGTGCCTCTGTCTACTCTGCGAACCGCACATCTGTCCAGAAATTCAACATTGTAAGGATTTGTTGTGAAATTTTGAAGGCCCCTAGTCTTCTAAATATTGATTCTATGCAATTTGTAATATGTAGCGCAATTAGATTTCCTCTCCAAGTGAAGGGTTAGTCAAAACATAGACACTTAGGGGGTTAAAATACATATTTCTCCTCTCTTTTTTTTTTCTTTCATTTTGCCACATGGATGGCTTGCTTTGATTGTAAAAATTAAGTTGGAATCATTCAATATCACATATATAAACACTTGCATTAGGACTAGAAATCGAACTTCAATCATTGAGTATTCTCTTCTCTCGCACCATAGAGCGATCTTGAGAATTGGAAAAATATTTGAAAGAAGATTTAATCTCCCTTAATCAAAATCTTTAGGAGAGGACAAAATCCCCCCTAGGGCTCCTCTTAGTTTATTTTTTTAAACATATTAGATTTGTAAGGGCCCATACATGCCCACATGCTACAAAGATAGGATATTTTTGAAGCTACTTTCTTAGTTTACATCACTAGGGGAGTTTAAATATTATTGTAGCGGGCCCATACATGCCCACATGTACACAATCTAGGATAGTATTTTGAAGTTTTCTTAGATTAAATCACACTAGGGAGTTAAACGATTGGTAATGACCCACATGTTCATATGCTATTTCTTTAGGGACTTTAAAATTACACAAGGTTGTACAAATGACATCTAGTAAGATAGGTAATCAAGACTTGTAAGGACCACACGAAGTCCACATGATGCAAGGTAACACATAACTTATTAAAAAAAATTGGCACATTTTATCACTTGCTCACACACAAAGTCACTACTCACACACATTGTTTCATCTCGAATTGTGGAGGTTGAAGTAAGTTTCCCCCAAAGGGATTCTGAAACGCCCCACCCTTTTCTTGAAGAAACTATCCACTACCACTTAAATTTGAAAGAGATTGGTTCACACCCCCAATATCACAAACAAACACATCTAAATTTTTTCTCCACAGGAGGTGCCAAAAGAAATTTTTTAGTCTAGGTAGGATCTCGGGGATAGTCATCCAATTAACTCCCCATTATTTGGTTCTCACATATTCAAACATTAGAAGTTGTCAAGTAGGGAACTTTAAAATCCTCCAAGTCAAGTGTTCCTAACATCGTAAGGCAGGGAGATACTCGTGAAGGGTCGAAGATCAAGGTCCAGTTATTCTGTGTGTCCCCTCTTGAGGCACCCACCTCTTGGACGGGATCCAGCTTGTGACCCATTTTTGAGGCTGAAAATCTAAATGTCGCACTTTGACTGAGGTACCTACTAGCAACATTTCTTGTATAGGGGTGTTTTCCTCTCCGATTTTAGGCTTTTGGTGTAAACACATAGAAGTGAGGTTTTGAAAACTGGTCAGATGAGTTTTATTCAAAGGCTGCAACCATAAGCGTCGAGTGTAGCTCACAGAAGAAGTCCATTTCAGGCTTAAATCAAGCGAGCGAGCAGTCTGATTTCAACAGCAAGGATCAAGAGATGAAGCAGATCAACGGTCATCAGGATTTTGGGGCTACCAAATTACCCGATATATAGCATCAGAGAAAGCGCCTATATTTCAAGACTAAATCTAGGTCGTCCGATCCAGTGACGCATGGCACAAGATCTAGTCATGTAGGCATATCGACATTCAGAAGTTCGAAGGGTAAAAGTCCCTCGTCATCTCACATCTCGAAACCCCGAACCCCGAAACGCCGATAAGCGCCTTTGAAGCTAAGCCTATGGTCTTAGCACTCGGTCACATCAAGCGAGCCTGGTAATGGAGGCAGACCTCTTCTAACATCAAATACCATCTCGACCGTTCCTCTGGAGGACACGCGGCATACATCCATGATTTCGTGGTTTGGTCAATCGGGATTTTGAGGAAAATTGCATCGTAAAACCTCGGTGCCAGGAATCCCGAAAGAATCGGGACCGTCCATCTTAAGGACACACGACGCAATAGCTGAGCCATGAGTGGGGCCCTTTGGTATTTTCATGATGAAAGTGCTGAGGTCATCTTATCCGTTCATCGATCAACGAGGCTCGGGCACATTTAATTTAAAGAGAGCGCAGGTCTGGACGGTCATGATCCAGGCACTCAAATTCACGGACGAAGTCCAATTCCACACCCCCTTCGTCATTCTGTCTTTAACGAGAGGGGGGGGGGGTCTGGAATTAGAGATAATGTATGTGCGCATATGGATGAACCAAGTCTCAACGCTTAGATCTATGGTCTATATTGAATTCTAGACCCCCCATCGGTTCTGCCTTTAATGGAGGGGGGGGGGAGTCCGGAATGGAATTTCACTCTAGCGGGCCCCCTATCTGTATGTGGCACAAATATACTGGTCCCAAGTCCTCACCACCTACCATGTGTTCCTTTCACCCAATCACCTCCACCTCAACACCTCCCTCCATTCGCTATCTCCTGTCCCCGTATCACGTCCACGAAAGCACCCCTTTTCCCCACGCCTCACCTTCACCATACTGACACCTACAATATCCTCATCAAGCATGCCACATCTTCCACCTCTCATCCTGTGAACCATTCGGTTGGTCCAGGTGGCCCCTCGAGAAGACCTCCACGTCCTCAAAAGGCAAAGTTGACCAGAACCGTTCCTGATCTCAAGAGGGCAGTTATTGCAGTTGTTGGAGGTGGTTAGACATCGTCTCTTTCATAAATGTAAAGTCCAGCAAAGGAATAAAGTTGTTCGATTTGTCTGCAGCAGGACAGTCCGAAATCTGATAGCGTCTATCATAAGTGCACGATCATCCAGAGTCTGCATGCGCAGACTACCAGAAGACATGCAGACGCAATGTTTTTAATGTAGTTTCTCATTTTTGTTGTTGTTGTTTTGTTTTGGCTATATGTAGGAATTTTTTCCATTTTGTAAAGAATCGATGGTTGAGCTAGGCTCCCGATTGTAAAGTTTTGATGAAGCGTTGGTCGCTCTGGTTATGTATTGGCATTTGAGACTTCTTACTTTATGGATGTCAGCCTCTTTCCATCCCTTTGTTTACACTGTGCTAGAACAGCTTGGAATTGGAGGGTCCAGTCGAGTTGAGTTGTTATAGGATGATGTAGGTTGGATCACTGTAATAGTTGCAAGGTTTCTAATCAGTTCTTGTGCTTTCTCAACGCTGAATGGCTCAGAATTGGAGGATCTAGTCGAGCCACCTTTCAGCTCCTTGAAACTCGGTGTCAAGAGGATCTTGTCTTCTGATTTTTTCCTCCTCAAGATTCCGAAGGCCTGATGCCTGAGGCAGTCTTTCTCACTCATCTCATTAAGTCTTCCATCTATCCATCTTATACTCAACTTACTGACGAAAGTTGGATGAAGGCCTCCCTTGTTTTCTACACACTAGGCCCAGTTTCCTGAGTTAAAGCTATATCTTCTTGAGTCTCTATCCATTCGATCACCCATTAAAAACTATCGTGACATAAAACTGATGGGCATCAGGCTCTGCTTCTGTAAGAAATCCAGGAGTGACTTCCATCACTAACATTTCTGGTGTCGTTGCCGGTGATGAAGTTGAAAATTTTCCCCAGGATTGAACAACATTAAGCCTATGATTCTGAAGGTGCATCAGACATCAGAGCCCTCGAAGATTGCTATTGTGCACCTGGAAACTCCACTGTGGCGACTCCATTATTTCCACTTTACTTTTTTAACTGTGGCTACTGTTAGCACACCTGAAAGTTGACCCTAAGGAGATTTCTCGAGAAGGTTTCAACAACTGCTTTCTCAACCTGAGAAGTTTCCTGGGGTAACAACAACGTAAGATCTGGCCTTTGATGGTGAACAAGGACCTAGAATATTCAAAGCTATGAATATTTCACCTGGCGACTCCATGATTCAAGGATCGATTGGTGACTCCACTAGTTCGATATGGAGACAATCCTTGCTCGTAGGTTTGCTCTTTTTAATTTTTCTACTATTCCTGGTTTTCCTAATGTTGTCCCCTCTCTAAATGAATGGGGCGATTATTTGCCCATATTTGGAAAATGTGAAGAGGACAACCCTGCTCAGCACCTTAGTGAGTTTCATGAACTCATGCATTAGTGGGAGATACATCATGAGGATGTATTACTGAAGATGTTCATGTTCTCATTAGTAGGGGATGAACGTAAATGGTATCATTCTTTACCCCTTGCTAGCATTTCTTCACTCTCAGAGTTTCATGTAGCTTTCATCACTTATTGTCAGGATTTTTATCCCTCTGAGTTAATTTGTCATAACTGTGGTGAGGGATACCACAACTCTGTACAAAATGAAGCTATTTCTGACATAGGCTGTGAGGATGATCCTGACGACCTGGATCAAAAATCATTCCTTTCTCCTCCCAATTCATTTGCATCAGAGGAGTGTTATGGAAGTGATGAAGATCCCAGGGAGGAAGAAGACACCCTGAACGAGCTGATGGAACAGGTGAAATATCTCTCTGCTCAATTAGAATGGTTGAAATCTGAAGACTGTGCAGAGGATTTTCCAGTCTCCAAGGCAGATGTTCTAGGCGGATCTTTCGAAGAGATTATTGAAGACTTCATAGACGCGTTAACATCTGCCCCCGATGAGCCTGTTGTCTCAGATCAAAACGGAAAAGAGGTAGTTGTGGAAGAGGAGCATCATAACCCCACATCACCTTTTGCTGATCAGAACGACCAACCTTTTTATGACAGCTATGAATCAAGTTCTGAGCTGGAAATGCAAGACTTCCAAGAGCAGAGATTTCCCACAGGTCCTATTTATGACGATTATGAATCTGACCCTGGGGAGAGCCAAGGAGAAGAATCAGAGGAGCAGTCTACCTTTCGTCCAGAGCCAGTCAATGAGCAGCCACTGCCTGAGATCAGTGAGCCTATGAAAGTTGTCCACTCACCTGTGCTTGTCAGTGATATTCAGCCACATGTGAACAACTGTGTAGTAGAGGAGGCTGCCTGTCACCAATTTTCTGAAATTCACCACTCATTCTATGACCCTGTCAGCGAATACATGGAGTGGCATGTCCTTTATGCCTTGGAGCTTCCCTATTTCGTATCAACTACAGCCTGTGAGGAGAAGTTGAAAAGTGTAGCCGTTCTGCTGTCACGGTTACACTATATACTGGTGATCATCGACAGAAGGAAGGAGCTTCTATTCAGGAAACTTCTTGAATGGCTATGGTGGAAGTCTGCTTTCACCTAGCCCCATGTAAAATATTTTATTAGCATTAGGACTGTACATAAATAAGCTCTTTTGAGCATGTATCTTGTTTTGTTTCACTTTTATTTTTTCGGCCTGTATTTTCAGCAGGGGGTGTTTTGAGCTTGACTCCATAGCCCAACAACAAGGCACTGAAACTACAAAATGAGTCCTTAAAGCATCACAGGGACGAATCTATCCCCCATGGAGCCTAATGTTAGCAACATTTCTTGTATAGGGGTGTTTTCCTCTTCGATTTTAGGCTTTTGGTGTAAACGCATAGAAGTGGGGTTTTGAAAACTGGTCAAATGAGTTTTATTCAAAGGCCACAGCCATAAGTGCCGAGCGTAGCTCATAGAAGAAGTCCATTTCAGGCTTAAATCAAGCAAGGGAGCAGTCTGATTTCAACGGCAAGGATCAAGGGATGAAGCAGATCAACGGTCATCGGGATTTCGGGGCTACCAAGTTACCCGATATATAGTGTCAGAGAAAGCGCCTATATTTCGAGACTAAATCTGGGCCGTCCGATCCAGTGATGCATGGCGCAAGATCTAGTCACGTCATCATATCGACATTTGGGAGTTCGAAGGCTAAAAGTCCCTCGTCATCTCACATCTCGAAACCCCGAACCCTGAAACGCCGATAAGCGCCTTTGAAGCTAAGCCTATGGTCTTAGCACCTGGTCACGTCAAGCGAGCCTGGTAATGGAGGCAACCCTCTTCTAACATCAAATACCATCTTGACTGTTCCTCTAGAGGACATGCATTGTACATCCGTGCTTTCGCAGTTTGGTCAATCGATATTTTGAGGAAAATTGCATCGTGAACCCCCAGTGCCAGGAATCCTGAAAGAATCAGGACCATCCATCTGAAGGACACACAACACATTAGCTGAGCCACGAGTGGGGCCCTTAAGGATTTTCATGATGAAAGCGCCGAGGTCATCTCAGTCGCTCATCCATCAGGGAGGCTGGAGAACATTTAATTTAAAGAGAGCACAGGTCTTGAAAGTCGTGATCCAAGCACTCAAATTCACAGATGAAGTCCAATTCCGCACCCCCTCCATCATTCTGGCTTTAACGA
>JZKD02S1693666.1:52576-73221 GCA_000966675.3 Picea glauca | reverse complement strand
TTCACCACCAGAAGACAACCACATGGTGACAAGTACCAATGTTACTCCCCTGGATCCCCTATATTCTCACCAATTCCACTGGGAAAAAGACATCCTCGAGGAATTAACTACCCCCGATTTCCCATGGAATTCACTCCATCATAGAGCGCTCTTTCTCTCACAAAAAGCATTTGAGCCCCCTATCCAATACTCCATCTACATAATCAAAAACAAATATTTTATCTCGTCAGGGCGTATATACTGGTTCACTAACCCTATCCCCACCCCCATGCTTTTGAAGAAGGCAACATGGCCAACATTTCCCCCACTTTCAAGATTGATAATTCCATCAAAATTGGAATCATAGAAGAATTCACCATTGGCGCCGCATGCTCTCCTGAAGAACTTACAACTTACAAATCTCTCTTCCAGGAATATCGAGACATTTTTGCCTGGTTGTACACAGAAATGCCTGACCTAGATCCTTCTATTTTTGAACATCATATAGACACATGGCCTGATATCACACCTGTGCGACAAAAGAAATGCCCACTTCACCCGTCCAAAGTAGCGACCATCAAAGACGAAATTGACAAATTACGCACTACAGGGTTCATATACCCCATCACATATACGTCATGGGTCTCCAACCCTGTCCCTAAAAAAAAAAAATAGGGCACTATTTCTGTCTGCACTGACTTTCATGATCTCAATCACACCTGTCCTAAAGACAACTTCTCAACGCCTTTCATCGACCAAATTATTGATGATTGTTCTGGCCACGAAGCCTTGTCCTTCATGGACGGTTTCTTTGGCTACAATCAAATTCAGATTCATCTCGTAGACTAGTACAAAACCTCATTCACTACCCCATGGGGTACTTTTTCATATCATGTCATGCCTTTTGGCCTCACGAATGCTGGTGCAACATTCCAACAGGACATGACATACGTTTTTCATGATCTAGCTCACATCATCCTCGCCTATTTAGAGTATCTCACCGCTCGAGCTAAGAAATGCACTCAACATCTAGATGACTTACGAGTCATCTTTCAAAGGTGTCATTAGTACCACATCTGCTTGAAACCCCTCAAGCGTGTATTCTGTGTCACCACTGGACACCTCCTTGGGCTCATTGTTTCCAAATGTGGCATCACCATTGACCCCCTCAAGGTCCAAGCCATCACAAAAATTCCACCACCTTGGAATTTACGCCAACTATAGAGCCTACAAGGAAAATATAACTTTTTACACCACTTTGTCCCCGATTATGCTACTCACGCACACGGTTTCCTTCGATTGTTGCATCATGATATCCCATTTCGATGGGATGAACATGCCCAAAACGCTTTTGATGATTTAAAAGCGACGATCTCCAACGACCCTTTGATTAGTCCACCTAACTATGATCGTGAATACATTCTCTACTTATCGACCTCAGCCGTCTCAGTAGCAGGACTTCTCGTCCAGCTAGGGGGTGATGGATGTGAGCATGTAATTTACTATATTAGTAAAAATATTTCAGGGCCACCCCTGAAGTACAATCACAAAGATAAACTCCCCCTTGCAGTTTTCCTAACAGTCTAGAAACTATGCTATTATATCCTGCTTCACACTAACAAAGTCATGGTAGATTCCAACCCCATGTAATACTTGCTCAGTCGCCAATAAATTAATGGTAAATTTTCTCAATGGATCGTCATCCTTCAGGAGTACGACCTCGAATTTTCAACACCCAAGAGAAAGAAATCCCTCATCCTCACAGAAATCATTATGACATTTCCCTTAGATACTACTATTTCACCCGTCAATACAGACTTCCCCGACAAACACCTCTTCTACATCTCTTCGGATGATCCCCAGTATGGCGACCTCCTCGTCTACCTTCGAACATAGAAATTTGGACCCCACCTCTCCTGGGACGATCATCGATGTATTCATCATCATTCCACTCAATATCTCCTTATCGGTGACATCTTATATCGATGAGGGGTCAATACCATACTCCGTCGATGTTTGACCATCGATGAAGCTGACAGAGTTTTGAATGATTGCCACAACGAGACTTGCGGTGGTCACCTCTCAAGGATTTCCACCACCTAGAAAATCATTCACGTGGGCTACTTCTAGCCCACATTGTTTCATGACTGTATCCACTCTATGAAACGGTGTGACAAATGCCATCTTTATGCCCACAAAGCACGAGTGCCACCCGCTCTTCTACACCTAGTCATCATTGTCGGCCTCTTTTGCAAATGGGGCATTGACTTCATGACTTGCAACCCTCCATCCAACAATGAACTCAAGTACATTATCATGGAAGTCGATTACTTCACCAAGTGGGTCGAAGCCATTCCCACCTTCAACAACACCGTTGACACCGCAATGCATTTTTTCATTAATCACGTCATTTCTCGCTTTAGAGTACAATTGCAACTGGTCTTCGATCATGGAAAAAACTTTGAGAATGAGCTCTTCATCAAACTTTCCTCAAATTTAGGCTTCTCTCATGAGTCTGCATCCCCCTACTACTCTCAGTCCAACAGATAGGTAGAGGCAGTCAACAAGGTCCTTAAAACCATGTTGCAACGTACTGTCAACAAACATAAGACCAATTGGCACCATATGTTGTTTTCAGTGCTATGGGATTATCGCATGACAGTTAAAACTGCCACTGGTTTTACACCATTCCATCTCATCCACGGGGTCAAAGCCACTCTCCCCATCGAGTGCGAAATTCCCACTTTACGCACTATCATCAAGATTTTACCTAACACTGCTCCAATGGAGAAGCGCTTGCTGAAATTAGAATCATTGGATGAATATTGTCGATCTTCATTACAGAACAATGAGGAAACCAAAAAATGGCCAAAGGCCACCTTTGACCGCCATGTCAACCTTTGCTCATTTAATGAAGGAGACCTCGTCTTTGCCTATGACATCGCTCGGGATACCCTCGACCACGAAAAATTCAAGTCCTTATGGCATGGACCTTATATCATCCAACAATTCCTCACTAAATACGTCTACATCCTGGCCTCTCCTGAAGGCCATTCTCTCAAAGATCCTATAAATGGGTTATACCTAAAAATATTTTACGCCTAGGCATAGCAACTCTACACTAGGCTTTTTCCTTTTTTACACATTTATATAATTTTTTGGTCTTATGGCTGATCTACCATTTGTGTTATTGACAGATGAATCCTCCATCGACATACCACATCGGTTACATTGACGGAGCTAACCGATGGACACAAAATCTTGCTTCAGCCACTTGGGCCCTCTATTCCCCCTCACATGAACTGCTCCATTCTAGCGGCATATGTTTGGGCTCAGCAACCAACAACCAAATAGAATACACAACCATCATCGACCTCCTTGCCAAGGCCACTCACCGCCATATTCACCACCTTAGCATCCTATTAGATTCCTAGCTCATCGTCCTGCAACTCAACAATGTGTACCGTGTCCATGATCCCTGCCTCTTTCACAAATACCTGCAAGTTAGACTTTTATCTTGACATTTTGATTCAATCACATTTACACATATTCCACGAAAATTCTTTCAAATAGTAGATAATATGGCTAACCTAGTGTTAGATTGGCATTTATCACATCAAGACATCATTACACATACATAAATTATCAAATTATGTCACAGCATACAGATTAGACATCATAAAAAGTACCATAAAACATCATCACATGTGAACTCCAAAAAGGTCCCAAAAATGTATATATATATATATATATTGATCAATGTGCCATCAATGTTCACAAAAAATAGTAGAACATGTACATCGCCCATAGGTAGGTGAACCCCCTCATCCCTATAGGTGAAAAATAGGTGTCACACCACCCTATACAAAATGGGCTCACAGGCCTATATAAATACAAGCATATATACACATCAAAAGCAATCATGGTGCCTCTAGTGCACCACCACTTGGTCCTCTCTCTAGAGGAGACGCCCCACCAGCCGACGGTCCTCCAGGTCTTGGGGGAAGCCACCCAGTCATTGCTTCCCCCAATACAACTACTCTATGGATCAAGGTCCACAAATCCACCAAAAGGCCCACACACTTCTCCAAGACTCCCTCGTCCTGGATCTGTGTCCACATGCCCTCAGGCACTTCATGTAGCACCACCTCCAATCGGGGGTGAAAGTCCTCTAGCACTCTGTGAGCCTCTGCTGGAGGAGCATGTGAAGGCCCTGCACTAGGTTCATCATATCGATGCCTCCTACCATCTCTATCAGCATCAGCTGGCGTCATCCCTCCAGTGGCTCTCCCCTTCCCGCAACTCTCCTCGCGGCAGTCTCTCAGGCCCCTGATGAGTCGACGCTCTGACCAACTCTACCTCTCGTCCATGTGGCCCCACATATGCACACACAACAAACAAATGATAGAATCAACGTCCATACATACATAAAAACATCTGTTATACTATCCAAAACACAAAACATCAAATACATCAACATACCTCGGTGGTCCCAAACCTCTCTAGGAGGTAAGACCATGTCGAGATCCCGACGATAGTCCATCCTGCCATACGGGTATGGTAGAATGATCTGTGGCATTTGACACCACACACATGATAGCTCGGTTGTAAAGTAATGGCCACCCTGCCCATCCCTATGTCGAAACAAGATCGATTCCCACTGCATCAATCATGGTTCCCGCACACTAGGTGCATCCAACAAAACTCTCGGGTGCAACATAGTCTCCAAGAACCAAGCCACCAAGATCGACCCAAAGGAAAAATCCCCTGATTCCACAACTCGACACCTGTTGAGTTGTCCCATCATCTTGGCATGTAGCATCAAGCCCTGGGAAAAATGCTCTCCACCCAGTGCCCTCTACATGATCCTCAACAAACCACCACTTATCCGCTGAGTAGCTAGGGATCCATAGACCCTCACAATCATCGCTGCAATGCAACGATGCACAAGGGTGTCCATCGCCCCAATTTTCACCACTGAGCCTGACATAAAGTCCTCCCCAGTACAGTATGTCTATGGCAGGCTAGCCAACTGTCCATCCCCTAGAAACAAGGGATCAACAGGTAGAGCGCTTCCCCGAAAAGGGAGCCTAGTCAAGAAATACACATCCTCTCTCATAGAGAATGTGAGCTTCTCCCCCTTCACAATGAAGCACTATATATTAGTGCTCCACATAGATATCAGAAACTACAGCAGGTACTCCTATGCCTACAATAGTGAGCAGTTAAAGAAATTTCGCAACCCACAGGCTGCCAAAGGTCCCCACACACCTGGCTCCTCATCCCTCACCAAATCCTTGAGGCGTGCCCAGTCCCTCTCCCTCCAGTAGATTGGCATCTTGAATTTATCACCCGAATCCACATAGACAGTACTTTATTAGACATCGCAAACCATAAAAATGCCAACATATAAAAAAAGACAAGTTTTTACACCCCTCAACTTTGCCTCATGTGCGCGGTTGTTTCCCTAGAGGCACACACATGTGCGTGCCTGTTCTTCACACAGTTGCGCATCCATGTGAAACTCTTGAAGAAAGATGGGTGCATTGAAGCGCCCCTGTCACACACATAGGTGTGCATTCATGCGTGCCTGTTCGCTACACAGTTGCACACACATGAGCAACTGTCAAAGAAACAACCTTGCACGAGTGCACAACTGTACTTCTAATAGGCATGCATCCAATGTGTGCCTATTTTCCCCATTCAGATGCTCCTGTGCACGATTGTCCCAATTATAGCCATGAACCCAAGCGGGGGAATCCTTCGATCACCCGCGCACTAGGGGGCCCACCCTCACAAAATCTCTCTATATGGCCATCCGTATGGCCCTGCCCAAAATAGAAATTCTAATTACTATGTCGGAGGATACGACCACTAACCTGACACTCGCTAATCTTGGATCGGCTGGCTCAATCTCCCAGAATCTCCAATTCTCCTCTAAAACCTCTTTTCCACTCACTATGGCAGCAGGTACAAATGAAGTGGCATTATGGGCCCTACAACTATATATAGTCCCTTTTTCCAAACTTCCACACTCAATTACAGTAGCTTAGTGCCTCTGTTTTCCAATCCGTCTTCAGCCACGAGATTAGGATCCCGCCACCTACACAGTCACATTCCCCAGGTCACCATCCATCCTCGGCCTTGGGGGAGCATTTTTTTCACATCACGCCTAGGTACGCATTCTCATATTCACAAGTATTGAATAACTGTTATATGTTCTTTATATTTAGATATTGTTCATGTCGGGTATTCGGTTTTCATGTGTGCAGGTCCTTGGTCATCACACATCAACGTAGCCCCTTCAGGTATATGATTGACACTGGCATGTAATCATTCCCTCTAAATATCAATTTCATCTCTCAGTCACACCCTCGAACATTTTCCTCTAGGATCCTCCCATCCGTCTCTATAGTACTATCACCTCCGCTGCATTTCAGTACTGTCACCTAGTAGAACTCTCACCTACATGATTTGTCCCAATTGTAGTCCACTTTGGCACTTTGACACTCATGTTTGTTTTACCCCCTAGGGATGGGAGTCTCGATAGTCTTACGCATTTCTGAGAATCAATCACATACTCCTTCTCCTCATTTTGCTAGCCTTCCCACATGGACTCCCAGGTTCTCTCATCTCGGTTCATGTTTGACTGCACCTCTGTAGTATCATTAACCCTCCATTTCATCCACAATCAGTTTGCCCATTTGCAAATTCCCCTCCATTCATTTACCTCATACAGAAACCCACCTATGGGGCCCCCACCCTCCACCAGTTCTCCACGCCACTTGTGCCCTCACAGGCCAAGCCATCTTGCACTAGGGCATCCATTTCTATATTTGCACACTTATCCCAAATTATTATTTATTCATTTGGTAATTGTACAAAGCCTTTGTTTCCCACATTTACATAGCTTTTGTTATCACTTTTAGCACCTTTATTTTTCGGCACAACAACCCATGTCACCCTTGGTTGGGGAATTCATTACCTTCTAATCTTGTTGACATCATCCATACAAAACCTTGAGTATCCCATAGTCCATGTGCCCTAATCTCTAAGTTTGTACACTTTAGCACACCTCTGGCACAATTTAACCCACGTCTAGTCATCCCCCTAACACTAGATCCAGTTTCACGGTTTCTTCCACTCATACTTCACATATATCCACAACCGTGGGCAGTCTTGAGTCTCACCGCATCTTGACTTTGTCCATATGCCTCATCAGTTCCTGATATCATCTAGTGGATCTCATGAAGCCCTTTGGTTCTTGGAGTCATGTCTCCCTTTCTGTCAAAATCAACACAGTTTTTAGGAGGATGACAATATCTTGACTCTCATTCCCTTTACAATGAGGAGTCTTGGACGGCACAGAGAAAACCACCATTGTTCTCTACTATTGTTGACCCCCATAACATTCGAATTCAACACTATCTCATGTTACAGTGGGTCTTAATTTGCGACTATTGTAGTTGTTTTTATATTTTCCAAAGACCTCTGAAATTTGTGGGGCTATAAATGCCCATGAATTATCAACACTTCTTACACGTGTCATCACCTCTTTTCAAAGTATGTTCACCATCAGAATTGTCCTCTTCCATTATCAAACCACCCTGGAGGGTGCTGCAGTTATCTATGTCAACATACCACTTTAGTTACTGTCTTACACATTTTGAGTTACATGACACGAGCATGGGGCATGCCCGCCGCATTTGTACACAATTTTATTTTTCCACACCTAGCGAAAGGTTTGGGGCCTACAGTTTCCCCTCTCCCTCCAATGGGTCGCTCTTGCAATTCCTCTCAACACTCTTTCTTACAATGGTAGTCTCATTAGAATAAACATTGATGTATTTCAGCTATACGTATGCTCCTAACCTCACACATTAGGGGGCATATGTTATCACTGAAATTTCGTCCGCAAATGGTTAGGAATACAACATCTCCAAACACCTATTAGTTCATTCATGGCCCAAAAATGCATTTCCAAAGGGCACAAACTATACAACTGGTTATAAAATCAGCATGCGCTCATAATATAAATGAAGTGCGTGCACATGCGCCAGTCTAAAACGCAGATAAAGCGCACATGTGCACGATGCATGACTGTGGATGCAAAAAGACATGAACACCTCAGAACAATGCATTAATGATTATGTTCGGCCTCCCACCCACTTCTGGTTCAACTCCCAAGTCGATTTGACCCCCAAATTCGAGCTGAATCTGAGTGGGGGGATGGTAAAAGACCTAAAGGGCCCCTTGTTCACACTACAGACCGGTTGGATAATGCCTCAAATCTTTGCTATAAAAAGAGGCCATGGGTGAACTATATTTTCAAGAATCTATTTGTATTGTTATTATGCCTCTATTCTCCTACAAGGAACCTCTTTCCTCATTGGAGCATACAAGCACCATTTCATTGGGCTATTCACATCACCTCTTGAGTGAATGAGCTTTGGATATCTTCACCATTTCCTTTTAGTTTTCTATTTGTAAGAAGCGCTCTCTCATTGGGGGTTCAAGAGCCCTCCCTTGGAGGAAGAGGGGACCCATAAGTCTCCCTTTCTCTTTCGTGTTTTCCCACTAATACAATCTATCCATTGGTGGCATGAATATTGGTCAATTATTTGGTTGATTTTGGTTCTAATTCCCTTATGCACTTTATTTTAGTTTCTTTAATTGTTGTTAGCTTAGTTGTTTGTTTATTTCTTGTGGTTGATGTTTCTAACTCTTGCACTAACTTCTGTCTTGTCCAGTTGACCCAACTGGATTTGCAAGTGTCCCTCTTTTTCTCATTCAAGTGACGAAAAGGATACAACACCCATGAAGTTTTAACCACAACAAAATCCGTGTCTAATTGTTATTTAGTTATAATCCCAAAATTCCTTAAGATTTTTGGGCCCTCTAGTTCCTTAACAAATTCTAATCCATTTAAGAAAGTATTTCCTCTTTTTTCATTGATTTTTTCACAGTCAACAACTACATCTTGTAACATTTTTATGCTTTCTATCCATCCTTCCCTTGTTTGTTTTATCCTTCAGTTTGAAGGAAACTATTGCTGACTTCAATGATGCTCACTTAAACTAGTGATCCGTGAAATGAAATTTTTTACATCATTATTGTAAAATCCTTCATCATGGTCTAAATCTCTTTTCAAATACTCTGTAAAATTGGTGATCCTTTGTGACAAATTTCTTAAGTTGGTGCTAGCCTCCCATTCTTGTGAAATGATATCGAGGCTTCTATTAATATTTTCCAAAACATAAAATCTCACCCCGCTCAACAAATTGGTGGATTTTATCACTCGTACGTAAGTTCTAGGTGTACTTGAAGGTGTTTGATCTAATGCAACTATATCCACTGGTTCTACAAACAATGTCTTAGGGTTCAATGCATCTTCAAGCTCACTTATTCTCCTTTTCAACTTAATATTATCTAAATCTTTCTCTAAGATAGAATGAGCAAGAGCATATCATGTAGTGAAATGAAATTTTAGCAGTCTTGAGGGTCTGACTCCTGATACATCAACTTGAACTCCATTTTTGAGTTACCTTTTGGTTATTTGCATTGACCTTCTCTATTTGTACCTTTTTCTCTTCCTTATTGTACTAAGATTTATGCAGTGTCAATGGCTTCTCCTAAAAAATCATTGGTTCTTCTTTAGCCATATCCTCTATGATTTTTTTTCTTTCATTGAATCAACGAGCTACCCAGTTGGGTATTTCAACACTGTTTATCTCCATGTTAACTATGTTCCTTGGGATTCTTGAATTCTGGCAATCATTTTTACTCGGTCTTTTTTTGGGGGGGGGACAATGTATGTCCCCTTTCAATATCAATAAGGTGTGGATCTTCTCCATCATATCCTCTAGCATGTCCTTTATTTCTCTCTCCTTTGTTTATGTTTAACTCACGTTTCCATTGCATAGAGGAAGAAATCCTATGTGACTGAGGACCTAAAGAAGATTGCACATTAGTTGTTCGTTTTCCTCTTTTTCTTGTTCTTCTTTGTCTTGGGTGTTCGAATTGATTTATGTGACAAAGTTTTCATTACATACATTTTTCTCTTTTCTTTTGGGGTCGTTGTCATCAATTTATTTAACAATTATTGTAAAAATATTATTGTACCTCATAGATGCCATATGTTCAAATAAAAATCCTTTGGAGTTGAAGCCTCTCAAAAGTTGTGCCTCTTTAAGATTACATGCATTAAGTGTCTCAAATACTTCCTATAGATGGGAGGAATTCTTTACTACTGTATTGTTGGAGTTACTTCACACACACCTAGGATTTATTTTCCTAAGGTTTTTTCTTGTTTATTAGTCATAATTAGTCATTATCTAGTCTCCTATATTTTAGGGGAGAATATTCTCTTTCAGTTGACACTTCAGTTTGACTAGTTGAGTTGAGTCTAGATGTTGCATTGGTTTTGTCACCATGCAACATTGGGATCATTACCATGCCAATGCACACTTTCCTTGGGATCATCATCAAACTGACACATTACCCTTGATTCCTTGATCTAATCCTCACTACACTATGTTTAGTCAGTTAACTAAAGACTAGTTGACTAGTTAACTCGGCTAGCTGGCAATTCACTCCCGTAATTGCCTAAGAGACTAGACTAGGTGGCAGTTTACTCTCGTAACTATTGTTGTGTGTCCAGGCCACTCTAGACCACCACTATGGTGCATTGGTTCTCCTCCAATGTGCATTCATTGAATTATACAGAGTATATCATGTGTAAATTATTCATTATTCATAACGGTTAATGAGAATTATTCCATTCTTTCTCTCCTTCTTCTTCTTTCTCAATTTCTCTCTGCAAATGTGTGTAATATTTTCTAGCTAGATCTATTATGTGTAGGTTCAACACATTTACATTTATTTCCCACATGGATAGGTAGTTTAATGAGTTGCTTATTTATTTTTCTATCAAATAAAATACACCAAGCCTTATATTCTCTTTAAACTTCTGGGAAAAATTATCCGTCACAAACAAATATGGGGAGAAGAAGAGGATTTTCTTCACAACCATATAATTTTATGTAAGTGTGATTTTATTCTTGCAAATAAATATTCTTTCCTTTAATAAAATCCTCAACCTCCTTAGTTGTTCTTATTAGTTATACTCCAATCAATATATGTTGGAATTCTTTGAGAAATTTGTCTTTAATAAGGAAAAAATGAAAAGGTGCCTTATGTTTCTAGAGACAAGAGTACCAAAACTGAATTGGTTCATTATTAGCATCCAAATTTCCTCTCAGAGTAAGCCCCTCAAAAACATTACAGTAAGCAATTACAAAGACTAAATATGTAGTCATAAAAAAACCTCTAAGTATTTAATTAATTTCCCAATAGAAAGAAAAATCCATTTGAAATCACCTCACCCCAGTCGAAAATGATATCTTTTCATAAAGAGAAATGAGGTACATACATATCTGACCTGGGTATATGAGAGGTGGATTTCTTTCCTATTACGCACGCGAACAACCATGATGATTCTCGAGACAAATATTCCAACAAATATATGTCGATGGTCAAAAGGTCAATAAGAAGTTTAACCGACAGAAGCAATAAACCTTTAAATAATTTTGAATTTCCACCCTGGAAGTCAAGGAAAGCATCTGCATCTAGTAGCTTGAGATTCTTATTAGGAGTAGGGAGGCAGAGCATCCTTCTAAAACATTTTGGGGTCAACACAACATGATTATTTCCCTCTGTAGTTGCTTGAATCATTCTTGTCTTTGAATCAAATCTTTGAGTGCACTGGGATACTAGTTCTCTGAAGTAAAAAAAAATTGGTACACAACCAACATTCACAAGCCCTGTAGTACAAAGTTTGTTATTTTTCTTCTCCTGGGGACTTTTGTTTAAAAAAACCTAATAAGAATTATACCAATGAAATTTTTTGTCTTGTCGTGCAAGAGAGTTAGTTGTATTTGCACAAAATTGCTCTTCCCTCCTTCTATTTTCCATACTTGTTATTTCTTCAATGCACTTTGATACACATGAAAATATGAGTTAATAATTATAGAGCTCAAGTTTTTAAATGGATAAGTGCATGAAATGTATTTACTAATATGTCCTCTCCACACATATTAATTACCTTTGAAGTATGTGTGATCATGAGTAGAAACCATTTTGAAAGACAAGTGGTTCATTGAAAAGTGAGATATTTACTTCATATCAACTCTAGATCACTTTTTTTACCTCATGAATCAGAACCACCAATCATGCCATAAATGACTTCTTGATTATTATATAAAGTGCATGGCTCGTCATAATTGGTTGTGTGGAATTGAGGGAGTGTAGAGATGTAAAATTGTAGGAGTGCAGAGGTTTGGAACTGTGGGAGTGCAAAGGTGTGAGAGTGCAGGAGAAGAAAGGATGTGAGCACTCCACACTATATAGTTAAAATAGCCTAAGTATTGGGTTGTACCATGTGTAGAATTTGACTAGTGTGGGGAAAGGTCCTGTGTGGAGTGCAGGGACATGGTGATAGTGAAAATAATCTCCACATAAGGTATAGAATCCTACATGAATAAAAAAAATGGCCAAGTATAAAAAGTTTGGAAAATGATTCTTTAAGGAAATCATAAGAGTAGTGGATTGGGAAAATATTTGATACAAGGTTTCAGATTATAGGGTGAGACATGAAATGGATCAACAATCAACTCCAACTATGGGACAGTAACCCCCTGTGGGTTGATAAGAATATAGAGAGCCTTACATTGGGTGACGGAGTCAAACTAAATTTTTTCATGGAGGAAAGAAAAAGTTAAAAGGAATTGGGGTATACTATAGGAATATACAGATTTTTTCTTTTAAGAAAGAAAATAAGAAAAGTTTATTTACATGGAGGCAAGAACTAGGGATAAAATAAAGAAATGCTTGAGGAACTGCCCATTTACTGGCAATGTTTGATCTTTTCCAGTTGTATCTTTTAACAAGTAATAATTGTGACCAAATATTTTTTCAATTTGATATGACATGATCCATATGGCTTTGAACTTGGAATGAAAATATGCCTTCTCCTTAGCTTTGTTCCAAAGTAAAACCAATTATCTTTTTGAAAACATTTGGTAGTGGACTCTCCCAAGGAAGGGTCCAAAAAGTATTCATTGAAATCCATTGATTCTCCATCCAATGAGGATTCTCCCATTCTAGACCCTCCATTAGATGATACAAAATATGAAAAAGAGGACACCCATGTTAGAGTAGTGACTATAGAGCAATCTAAAATGAAACAAGAAATAGTTTGGAAGCTGTAGAAAATAAGGGTTTTAGTTTGTCTTGATACAGGTAAATAAAGATAATCTCATTCGAGATCCAATCATCTATAAAGTTGGATAGATGAGGTTGATGAAGTTGAGGCATCAGATAAATAAGAACCTCCAGATCTAGAAAATGTGGGAATGGCAATATTTGCATCGATCCCACTATCTCTCAATGCAGGTTGGATGGTAGTTGGGAAGAAGAAAAGGACTCTTTTAGCATCCCAACCAATGGTGACAAGAAGTAGGGACTGAAATCCAACATAATAATGTATTGCTTTTGTCAATTACTATGACAACAATTTGTAAGAATATTTTCTTGTAAGGGCTTATGGAATGTAGTTTTCTTGGACAACTAGCAAATCATGATAGTGAATTTTGAATTTGGGTTGATAAGCCTTGGAATAGATTTTGGATATTTTTTCTATGTAATTCATGACGACAAGGAAATATCTCTTGTATATTTTGCGAGCCTCAGTCACACCTTTTTTTCTAATATAAATCTCCCAGTTGTTGTTAAAAAAAATACTTTTTGACTATTTGTTGTCTGTTAATCATTTTTTCTAGTGCTTTTTCATTTCGTTCTTCCAACTATATCAATTGATAATATATTTCTTGAAGAGGTGAGACCTCTTCCATGTCTTCATTTTCAGTAACAACAACCAATGCATGTAGTTCCAGATGTATTGGCAATCTAGCTTATTTTTCATATACCAAAGTATAAGGCGATTGCCCATTACTTCCTTTTGGAGTTAATTGGCTTGCACAAATAACATATGCTATCTTTCTATTCCAATTTATTTGATTTGTTGCAATGATATTTTTGAAAAATTGTATCAATATTTTATAGGTTTATTCGATTAATCCATTTCCTTGAGGATATTATTTAGATGATTGTTTGTTCCAACATAACTTTTTGAATTTTGTTCCGATGAAACTTGATCCATTGTCTATTATAAATTTCTCAAGAGCACCAAATCTGGCTAAAATGTGATCCTTTAGGAAAATAATCAATTGTTCTGAATCAACATTCTTTAAATCTATTTCTTCTTTCCATTTTGTAAAATAATCGACGACACTAATAATATATGCATGTCCTTTACTATATTTTGGATTGATTGGAATAATGACATATAAACCCCATTATAAGAATGGTGCTTATGATGAAATGGTTTTCAAAGGCATGGTCACTCTCTTCATTTTTCCATAGAATTTTTTGCAGGAAAGGCATTTTATTATCATTGCATAAGCATCCTTAAACATGGTGGGCCAATAATAACTAGCTCTGATGATTCCATATGCAGTTACCACTAGTGCGAAATATCCTCCACAAACCCATTCATGAAATTATTGTAGTCCTTGGTGGGATTTTGAATGGTCTAGGAATATCAATAATACACCATAAAAATTTAAACGAAAAAGCATTACAGATATCAATACGTACTTATAATTTTTCATCATTAGTTCCCTCCTTTCCTTAGAAGACATTTCAGCAAGCAATTGCCCATATTTGAGATAAAAAAATATATCTTTGCACCATTCAGATCTTGAGATATATGTGTCTTGTGTTGGTACATCATCCACATGAGGAATATTTACGGCTTCAATACTAGTCATTAACTTACACAATCCTTGTCTCTTGATTGTTTGAGAGGTCTTCTCTCCATATCATATTCTTAAAGTTTGGCAAGCCAATTTTCCCATCTACCTTATCTAAATTGTTGGTTAAGTAACATTTTAACTAGAGAATGTGATACATAATCTATGATGTGGGCTAATAAAATGTAAGTTATGAAATCAACCACTACCTTTACCAAAGAAAAATATTTTTTTTCTATGGTAGAATATTTCAGTTCATAATCATGTAATGTTTTACTCAAAAAGGAAATTGGAAGCTCTTCTCCTTTCAAATTTATTTGTGTAAGTATGGAAGCAATAGTATCTTTTGAAGAGAATGAATACAATACTGGACTAAAAAGAACATGAGTAGTAGTGATTGCATGCTTTATATTTTCAAAATCATTTTGAGTCTCAGGAGTCCACTCAAAATTTCGGTTCTTCTTTAGCAACTTGTTAATTGGCTTCACAATTGTGGCATAATCAGGAACAAATCACCACACAAAATTTATGTTTCGAAAGAAATATTGTACTCCATTTTTATATGTAGGGGGACTTACATCATTGATGGCCTTAATCCTTTCTAGGTCAATCTAAATACCTTCATTTCTTACAATGTGACCCAACAACTTCCCCTATGATACTGCAAAAAAAAACTTCTTTCGATTGAGAGATATGCCATGCATTCTGCATCATTCAAATACTTGTTTGAGATGTTTCAAATTTTGTTCTCTTAATTTTGAATGGATCGTTAAGTCATCCTGACAATTTGTCATAAAATTCCCAATTAAATCATTAAAAGTATGGTCCACGACTCTTTGAAATGTTGCATCAACATTTTTCAATATGAAAGGCATACATATATAGACATATGTTCCCCATGGTGTAACAAATGAAGTTCTCAGGCTATCTTCCTCAAAAACAAGTACTTGGTTGTATCCAGAAAATCCATCTAACATAGACATCAATGCAGAACCAATGACTTCTTGAAGTAACATCTCCATGTTTGGGAGGGGGTAATTGTCTTTGGAACTTGCTCGATTTAGATCTCAAAAATCTACACAAAGTCTAATCTCGCCATTATTTTTCCTAACCACCACTAGGTTTGATATCCATTATGAATGTCATATTGAAAAAATTATGCTGGCCTTCTTCAACTTTACCAAAGGATTCAACTTCGGGTTTATCACTCTTAATTTTTGTCTAAATGGTTTTGAGCCTTCTTTTAGGGTAATGACGTGTTGAAAAATAGACTTATCATATTCCTTCAAATCATCATAAGTCCAAGAAAAAACATATTTGAATTCTTTAAAAATGAGGGTATTCTTTTTAGCTTCATCATTAATACAAATAGTACCCAAATTTATATATTTTGCTTCCTCATAGGTTCCAATGTTTATCTTCTGAGTTTCTTACATTTTATTGAGAGATGATTCTTCTATTGTACTCTTTTTTTTTGTCTAGTCATATCTTGTGAAGAGTGATTCTAGACTGACATAATTCTTTGGAAAGAGGTTGATAGATAATCCATGAGGTTCTTCCTTCTGATTACTTTAGTCGCAATATTTGCTTCATCTAAAATAAATGGTTGTAAATCTATAAGGAATTATACAACATGTTCATCATTTCTGAATACTTTCCAATACTCTTGGTTGTCTAGGATAGATGGTCAAAATATTGTCTTGACCTCAAAAGTATGAATTGTTTAAGAATCACTTGGATTAAAGAGATATTTTGCAGGTACCACTAAGGAATCTACGTTTTGATTCCTTTCGTGAGGAACAAAAGTAATATTGAAATATCTAAAATAGCCAATAAGGTTCCAAACCATTTTAGCATAAATTTTCTTTCTTTCTTGATCTTGTACCTTTTCTTGATATGATTGATGATTAACTCAGAATCTTCAATCACCGCTAAATCTTGAACTTTGATTTGTAGCTCCAGGATCAATACTTGAATTAATGCTTCATACTCAGTTTCATTATTAGTGCAAGAGAACTCGAGTCTGATTTCATTTAGATAAATCCAAGATTGAGGGTTCTTAAACACAACACCAACTCTGATACCAGACTTAGAACAAGCACCATCTAATGAAATTTTTAATAATCCACGACCATTATTGTCTGCGAATTGTTTGACTATATTGATTTTCTCGGTATTGAAAACAACATAGTACCCAATTCCAACATCAACATATTTTTTCATTATTTTAGTTTATTTCTTTGGGAATTACATAGTTTTTATTTTTTCTCAAGGAACTCTAATCATCGTTAATCTATATTTATTTGGGAGCATCATACAAATCCCATCATTCATGATGTAACCTCCAATCATTGAACCCCAATCATGACCAAGGAAAACACCATATGTAGGAGGAAKATCAACCACAATTATAGTAAACACTATTGTGATATGTGGTGGAACACTTATCCAAGCACAAAAGTATTTAATTTCACCATAGGCCARTACTTTCTAGAATCAATTGCATAAATKCTTTCTTYTGTTTCATAATACTTAGTGTATTCCATCCCTAAAGATTCCATGACAAAAAATGGCATAATGTTATTTGTGSCTCCACTATCATCTAAACAATTATGCAATGTGAAATCATGATTTTCCAATGATTTGTAAAATGGTGGAATTTTKCMTTTTGGTCTTGTTGGTGTAGAATTATGTTGTTGCTTAGTATTTATAAAAATGACTTCTATTCTTGGGTCGGTGGAACTTGTGTTATCCAATACTTTCATAATATTATCTCTTTGTTGCGAAATATTTTCTACTTCCATGAATGGTAAAGTAATTTGAAGCTTGGTTAATTCATCAACTACAATATAAGTCATTAATTGTGGCTGCTGAGATTGATTTTCAACTAGATGTTTATTGGTTGTCTCTGGAACATTACTTTTTTCTTTATCCTTATCAAGCTGATTTTTGGATTTAAATTTATTTTCTTGATTTCTTGTTTGAACAAAATTTTCTTGATCATTATAATATTCTTTTTCAAAAGAAACCTCTTGACTTGGAGTCAATAAATTTTCTTCCATTTTCACATACTCTAATACTTGATGATGATCACTAATCTATTGTTGATTTAATTCTTCCACTTCTTCTATAGAATATTCTTCTATGATTTCTTCTATAACGATAGAATTTGTAATCTACACTCGTGGTGCTCTTAATATATGTTCATTTATTTGATTTTTTTCATTCCTATCTCTTTGATTTTGTGGAAACGTTCTCACATATTGATTGAGATTTTCATTTTTTTTAGTCAGGTTATCTCATTCTACATTTGTCGAATATGTTAGAAAAATAGGATCACGGAGCAATAAAATAAAAATAAGTGCGGAAATAAAACATAGAAGATACACAATAAAATAGAGACATAGATATACGTGGTTCACCCAGTGTGGGCAACATCCACCAAATAAATTGCCAGGTCCTTCCTTTTTATTATCCAACAAATGAAGGGATACAACCTACAACACATCTGATGTAACTTACTCTTCTTTATCTCACAATCTCCTCACTCAGAATACAATATTCGCAATGATACATAGCTGCAATACATTTCCCTCATAAAAGAGGGTTTCCTTCTAGGGAAAAAAAACCCTAACATAAATTCTACTGTCATATATGTGACCTTATAATGAACGGTCTATATTTACTATGAAATTACAATATACATTTACAAGGTGATTTTTTCTTCAAGGGATTCACCCCCGAACCCCCGTCGGGGGCCCGCTTGCCCCTGGACCCCATAGGGGGAGAAATCCCCCCCTGCAACTCCCCCACGTGGAGGGGTGTACAATCTTCCAGGATGTAAAGTTTTCATTGGGTATAAACATGGCTGATAACAAAGACCTCTGAATTAAGAAGATAATCAGGCTCCATAAACAACAGAATATTCTTGATTAATTGAGAAATATTTGTGTCTTGAAAGGTCATTTGATCATATTTAGGAATGTTTCTCATATTAGGTGGTTGGCCTTGAAAATTTTCCCTTCCAACTTCTCATTCTTCAATTGCTCTTGAGGTAGATGGGACTTGGGATGATATTGATAAAATCATCATATGTATTTGCACTCTTCCAAGAATAATCCCTAGATCAAAATTACTTTTGAGCATATACCTTTCCATCTCAGTTTCTTTCTTCATTGCATCCATGGATGATTTTAAGGATGGAAATTTATTTAAAATGTAGAAATGTGGGATAATATTACTAGTCCTTAATATGCAAAATGTAAAATGTTTGACGATAGTTTTGTAAAAATATTCAAATTTCTAAGGGTTTTATATGGTTTCTATAACATTTTGGTGATTTGTAAGGTAAACCAATTTTATTCTATGGAATTTGGGTGAATCGTTTTTTGGGAAAAACCATGGAAAATTAGCCCATTTGTGAAATTTAGCCCCTAAAATCATCTATGATTGCATCATCTAATGTATTTATTTGTGAATCTCTTATTTCATAATTGAAATTTGATGGCATTGAATTTTAATAGCATCCAAAGATGTCTGGATGATTTGTATGTTGTTCCTCTGGAATTTGGTGCAAACTCTCGAAAAATTAGACATTGAAATATTTGATTCTTTCATTCTTTTGAACATGGATTTGAGTGAATTGTGTAAGAAGGATATGATATGAAACATGTGGTAAAAATTTATACTTAAACACATCTTCCATATCATTGAAAGAATAAATTGTATTTTTCGGAAGCGAAAGGCACCGGTCACAAGCTAGACCTATTAAGGTTTGAAGAAATAATATCACCATGAAATCATCACGTTCAATTAAATGAATAACACAGATAGTGAGGAATCAATCTAAATGTTTCTTGGGATCCATGATCTCGTCTTCAAAGAAAATGGGAAGAACACCTTGAGTGAGGGTTGGTAACCAATGTTGTTCTCCTTCCATATTCAAAGGATGGGATCTCAACCTTCTTCTCGAGATTTTTCATCCTTTATTTTCCTTTCTTTCATTATTTATTTTTTCTTCTCCATCAACCATTGATTCTATATTTGAGCTTTGAGATGTAGAACCTTGATTTTAAGAATATTTATTTTACTTATTTTAAATGGGCCTTTGTATGGATATAACTTTCATAATTTTATTGTTGTCTTGTTTGTCTCTTAGTCGTGGCTATTTATTCTTCAAGAACAAGAGATTTCCATGTTATTTCAAGCTCCTCCTGACTTCTTGTTGTCGTTAAGGATAAATTATATAGTTGATGAAGAATATTTATTTGGTCTCCAAGTATAATTTGTATTTAAGGATGATTTGGATCTTGTTGAGTCATTCATATTTTCTTGGTCTACAAGACTAGCCTTTTGTTCAAGTATTCCCTAGTATAGTCACAAAAAATGTTGATCTTCAAGATGATTTAGATTCTTGAATATAACATCAAAAGTAATAATCCTTATGTGGTACTCCTCTATATGAATAATATACATAATTAAAATAAAACTTGAGAAAGGACTCAATTTATTTCATGACACAAATACTCATAATGAAAGAAAGGCCTCAGATAGGACCAAGCTTTATTCAAATGAATATTCACAATATCTTACATGAATTAAGATATTGTACAAGAATGTAATGTAAAATAAAATAGGAATTCTCACAAGAAACATTTCCATCATAGCATAAAGAAGAAAATATCATTTGGTAGATTGAGAGACAATGGCCACATATGCAGAGAACTTAACATTATATTTCATTGAAAATCTGAAATAGTGATGGACACACACTTGAAAATTTCGGCTTAAAACTTA